>DWHK01000288.1:0-15202 GCA_018247855.1 Graphium androcles | reverse complement strand
ATGATGTGCAGCCTCTCGAGCGAGACCATTGTTTCCGCGTCCTTCCTCAACGGTTCCCCATTCAACTTATCGCCTTCGCCACTTTCTAACAAAAAACATCAATCTCAGAACAAAACCCACGTACAAACGAATGGAATAAAATGATTTGTAACTTCTTCGTGTTATGAGATGCCCGAAATAATCAAATTGTTATCGCTAGAAGAGCCATCCAGCAGCTGATGCTGCGACTTATACCGTAGTACTTCAATTTTTCTCCCATCTATTGAAGTCGTACTACCTTTAAGTATTTTACTTTTGCGTACCGTCCGATTAATCTCCAGCCAATCTCTTCCCAACTTTTTTTTTACTTTTTTTCTACCTAATAAACTAATCCTTTAGAAAGTCGCACTACAATCAGCTGCAACCCTTTCTGATATTGTTAGTGTCCATAGGCGGACCCAGTTCTACAAATTTTATGTACTGAAATAAAGACACTAACTAACAAATAACCTACTTGTAATATATTTTTTATTAACATTTATAACCAGACAAATGTAATTTATCACACCGTCATCTGTTGGTTCGATTGCTTTAGCATTTAACACTATTTTACACAAATAAGATATAAATTTAAATTAAGCGTTATTGTACGCCTGACAGTTTAAAAAAAGAACGGATTCAATTCATTAAAATAGTTATTTTTATAAAAATCTGTGTGTAAACCTCGCTGGAAATTGTTGACTTTGATTTTATAAATAATAATTAACTCAAATAGAGCTGGTTTTCTTACCTGTGTCTGTTTCACAAACATCGCGCATACTGGACATGTTAATTTTTCTCAGCCAGAAGTAATGTAGAACTCCGTACAACACGCCTCCCAAAAACGCAATGAGGCCCATGTACCGGAAAGCCTCTCTTGTTCCCAAAGATGCTATTAACAGACCGCCTCCGAAACTGCCGCTTCCTCTTCCTTTAATATAACAACAATGGGAGTTATGTCAACAATTATTAATATTAACGTGAAATGTAACAACTTTTGTGTTCTTTTTGTGTTTCGTTCTGGCGCTCTGCAGTCATCCACATAAATCTTCAGTACTGATGCGCGCAATATTATTATAAAATAAAACCGGAGTAAAAATTCCTTATATCAATGAAATTATATTTAACCCTATAGGTACATTTGACGAGCAAGACTCGACATCGATATTAATGACCAGTCACAGATGACGAGTCTGACTCGTCATAGGAATTTAACATATGCGTGGTGTTTTTCTTCCAGTAATGTGCGGATGCGCATGCGTTGTGCCAATTCCCTAACAATATGTTAATGTCAAAATGTCAATATCTTTAAAAAATTAAAATAAATCAGGACTCAAGGGGTTAAACACATTTTAATGTTACAAAAATAATGTTAAGATACTGATGATAGATATAAATATTGTTTATTAAAATAAATATTTAATTATTAGACATTTTAATATTTTTACTTACTCTACACTTTTATAAGTACAATATAAGAACTGTTCATCGGTGCTTCTAGTCGCAAAATACATTTTTACCCGTAAAATAAACACTATTAGGTGGTAGAGCATAACATCCTCCATACAGATTTTGCTGCACTTCTACGGCCGCGCTCGCCCGAGGAGGTACGATCACCCTTCAGCATAAAATAAAGTATGCATGGCTCTTAAGCTTCTTCTTTTCCCACTCCTTACACCAAATCCTTAATATAGCCCCTTACCCATCCTACCTTTTAACCTGTTTTATCCAATTTCTAAGGCCGCAACTCTTCGGATATTACGTGTGTCCATGGGCGACGGGATCACTTAACATGAGGTGAACCGTCTGCTATTGGTTAGTGACCCTTTCCTATAAAAAAGCGGTAAATGATCTTCTATAGGGCCCGTATAGAATACAGTCTGCACACGCGACATTTCTTATTTATTTCTTGCTTGTATCGTAAAAGCGACAATATTTTTAATTACAGATACAATACAGAACTTTTACTAATATTATACAACTTTTATGCAATATCCAACGATTATTTTTATAACGCCAAATTACATAACTCGATTTTAGAAGATATAAAGTGACCGTTGTCTTTTATTTCATAATTTCTATCTCTAACATCAGTGACTCTTTACTTTACTTTACTTTAAATGGATCAATGAAAACTTTTTGGTATCCATTCTTACCCAGGCTGAAATGTGCCATTCCCAAAACTCCAATGAGCGTTGCTAGTAGATTCTTCGGTGCCAGCATAGCGCAGTATGTAGCCGCTGCCACCCACATCAAGTGCACAGACAACGACTCCATGGCCTCAAAAGGAAAGCACCACCAAGAATTCCTAGTAAAATACCAAAATACAATAAAAGTAACAGCCTATTTTCAAACTGTCACACTGCTGGGCAAAGGCCTCCTCTAGACACAGGGTATAGGGCATAGTCCACCACCCGGCCTCAGTGCGGATTAACAAACTTCACATATTGAATATGCAGATTTCCCCACGATGGTTTTCTTCACCGCTGAGCACATAGTTAATCAGCACTTAAAATTGCAATTAAAAAATTAACAATTTCATTGGTGCCGGTACCGGGGCTTAACATAACACAATAATTTTTAATTTATTATTTTTTGACTCTCGACATAAAAGAGGAATGAATGATCAGTTGATGTTTTTTTATGTTTCCGCTTAGGCCGTTTAATGGTGATCGGCCCTTTTGCAGTTCATGAGAAATTTTTTACATTATAATTTTTTTGCAATAAAATCGGAACGACTTCCATAATATAAATTAAGCCCAGTGACATAAGGAGCTTTACGCACAGAATATCTACCACGCAAATATATAAATACTTAACAAGTAACTGTACAACACACTTTATGATAGCAGACATTGAACACAAAATGTTGAAGGTATATTAATAAGAATTAACCCATAATTCTGCAACTGCAATATGTTTTTTTAAAGGACACAGCTCTAGAACTATCCACACCCACAATTTCAGCTTCTTATAGTTTACTTATTAAAAAAGAAAAAAATCTAGATTATATTATTTCCCTATAATAGTTAACCGGGATGAACTAATGAGATACCACAATACGAATGAATGCGCATTTGTTTAATTACACCTTTTAGGTAAACATTAACACAGATGTCGAACAACATACTATATGATCGAAAATATTAAAAAAATAAAAAAGATAAGTTTTTTTAGGTTCAGTTAAAAACGATGTTAAACTTTTTGTGAACTTGTTATAAAGGACACATTAATCCTTGTTTATTTAAATCTTTCAGGAACAATCGTAGATATTAATTCAGATAAAAAATGTTTTAAATATTAATCGTGAGGAAAAAAACCACGGAGCACAGAGGGTTTTTATTAAAATGTATAGTAGAGCTCCACGATTTATAGACAAATATGTTGTATAAAAATAAATGTACATATGACCTGAATTTTTCTAAGAAAGGTGAATGAAAGGTTAGTGAAAGGTCATTTTTCTAGAAAGGAAGGTGTTTTCCAAAAATATCCAACAATCGTTGTTTAAATTTAACACTAGTTTTAGTTTTAATTAATATAATCAAATAATCTACATTCCAAGCAAAGATATATCAAAAATATCCAGTGCTAATATTTCTCTGGCTAATCATACCAGAATAACGCATACATTTGTTTAATATTAGTGTTAATTCAACACATTTCATATTTTACCGTTTACGGACAGTTTGATAATTTCTCGTGTACTACACGTTTAATATTTACGTACATACGTATCTACACATACGGGAGCGAGTAGCGATGCAAGCCGAAGATGTTTATACCCGAGTTACGCCCACCGCGTATCATTGTGCTCATAAACTTGACAATGTGTTATCGTCACAAGTAGATGCATTATTACCTCGCCAACGGAGGTTTAACGTAAAAGGACGAAATGATTTCTGTATTGTATGCGTTCGCATCGTTATAACACCATTACGAAGTAATCAAACACTTACCTACTACTAATAAAATTTATATCAGTCATATACTAAATACATTTATTTGTTATACTAGTAGTTCGCCGCGAACTTGGACTTCGCGATTATTTTGTTTGCTCAAAATTTTTCACATTTATTTAAATGTCTTATAAACTACTAAACCTATTTTGATGCCCAACGAACTTAAAAATTATACTCTAATATTACCTACATATATTACAAATTTCATTAAAATTGTAGCGCTGGTTCAAGAGTTATCGCGGAATATGTATGTTTTTGTTGTTTAAATGTGTTTTCGTCACAACTCTAATTGTAAACCTTACTCGCTTCGCTCGCTCGGTCAATAAAAACTTAAACCATTCACAAGTATTGGTTCCTACCTTCCTTCTCCTCTCCCTCCTTATAATTATCTACGACATCCTTAAATATTAGAAACTCTCTTGGTAGATAAAATCGTAAATATATTCTAGAATTCTTAGTAGCGGTCCTTTCCACGAAATAAGGAGATGTCAGCCTCAATAACTTAAAGGTTGTAAAACCTGAATAATCATAATTTTCAAATAGTAGTTTTTAAATGTTGTACAATTTTCATTCTATTTTGCATCACCATGTGAAACAAATAATATAATTATTAATAAATTTGAATCTTAAAAGAAGGTGACATCTTTATCACTTGTGTCATAGAAAAGAACAATTCTAAAAATAATTATTCACATGACGCGGAGATCACATTGCAATTTGTTGTATTTGGATAGAAAACATTGTCTCTCCTATCTGATAAGTAGGCTATTGTTATGTCATTAATTGTTATATGCGTGTCTACGTTGCAATATTTAGACATACTTATTTATGTAAATGACAAACAACGTACATATGAACTGCACAGAAGCCGCGCGATTACAGAAGTTGATGAAAGAATTACAAGAGTAAGAAGATGTTACATCTCTAATCGTAATAGGATAGAGCTCTGGCTCTGTTTATTACAGGGTCGGTAGGTATCGCCGAATCCACTAACGATACATCGAAATAAGCTTGAAATTCAAAGCCTGAGAAGACAAACCAACATCTGCACAATCTTTATTGTAACAATGTTTGAAGATTCTAAAAATTTGGTGTACCTAATGAAAATTTTAAATGGTAAAAATGTTATTGTTTTTATCTAATAAGAAGGAAAGTAAACTAAAAAGTTGAATCTAGTTTGATGCAAAAAGAGTTACAATTGATATATAAGAACGAACATATTCACGAAAAGATAAAAATTATCACTTACTCTATGAAGGAGTAGCCGACGAGCCTGGCCGCGTGGGAAAAGAACGCGACGATGATGACGTTGACGTGGCCGATGCGGGCGGTGATGGCATCCGCTCCGTAGAGGAACGGGATGCTGCTCAGAGTGCCCACGGTCACGGTTATTCCTGGACATTAGCCGCTCTTGAGACGATAGATTACGGTCGAAGTAATGAACGGTCACTTTACTTATTAACGATTCGCCTCGTTCTATCAACGTAAAGTACCTTAAATTTTGACTCAAATGTAAGTAACACTCACCGAGCAGAAAGTTCGGTGCGCCCAATTCTTTCAAGTACAGAAACAGGTACGACTCGATGAAACCCCAAAAGTTGCCCAAGGCGAACAGGAAGAAGATGAATATGATGATGTGCGGCATCTTGATGATGTTCACAAGATCGTGTAATAGATTGTCAGCTGGCAACTTAGCACCGAGCGGCATAACGGCAACCGTTATCGCCGATATCAATAGCAAAACATCGTAAGTGTAAAAAGCAGCCGAGTAGTCAGTGTAGCCTGCAACAGAACGATGTAAACATCCATAAAACACTATTGACTTTGAGATAACGATTATAAGTTTCGACTACACACCAACTTGTTTGCTTCTCATATCTATGAGCATGCCTGTGATAGGTGAGAATATCGCCATTCCGATGCTAGAGAACAATCTCTCCCTGCCGAAGTCGCCGCCGTACTTTTGTATCATCGTCAGAGCGATCGGGTCCATAATTGTGACTCCGGCCGACAGCATGATCGTTCCCATGAACCTCAAGAAGAAGTAAATGTAGAATGTCTTATCGTCGCTCTCCTTATAATCTGGAGGGCAGATTTCGGGGCCACCTTTCCTGCAATTTAAATAATATTACACCGCTGTATTTTATATTCATTTAAAAACAATACAGACTATTCGATTGATCATAAAATACCTAAAGTCACATTTTTGGACCATACAGTCAGCGGATAGCGATTCAAGCCGTTGCTGTGAGAGCTTCGTCATGTTATGTAACATGACAAGACCTCCGCATCTAAGATCTTCCTTATCTAAGGCGGTTATATTTACCCCCTGAGCTATTAATAACTTCTCGCCAAACCTAGATCGGAAGTCCGTTACCGTGTCATTGTCATCCTGAAAATATTAATAAATTTAAGACTTGCATTTCAATACGTCGACGCTTTTCGTTTTCTAATTTATAATCTATTTAAAAATAGAAGAGGGTCTATTTTTCACCTGTCAGTTTTTTTTTTGTTATGCGTTTAAGCATTACTTCACTGCTTTTGAACCAATTTAAATATTTTTTTTAGTAAATGTATCATATCTTTTGTCATTATACAGACCCGTTCCATTTCAATACCGAGTTGTTCCTTCGGTTCCCCTAAATCATCATGAACTTCTATAAGAAAGAATGCTGCATCATTAAATTCTTCGTCATCGTCGGTCATGTTTAAAAAACTAAAACAAATAGTAAATATTTTTTTATAAACATCAAAATTCAATTTAGATACTAAAATATAATTCTCTTTAAAAGAAACAGAAGCTCTCTAGGAAGGATTACTGTCATTACAAGTTATGACGCCTTTTATTGTTTACATCTTTATTAAAAATCAAAGCATTGTGTTACAGTTAAGACACATATCTTATCTTTTTCTTTCAATTTTCGTATCACTAACGCCATTTGTGAGAATAAGGCTTACGATTAATTATGGATATATTTTTTGCATTTTTATTTTTACTGATTTATACATGATTTACCTGGTATTAGATAGATTTGGAGGTTTAATCTTGTGGCTGATGTGAAAGTCCAAATCATCTTTATCATCCGCGGGATCGCTTGCTGGACTTTCAGTTGGCCTGGAGAGCATGCAGTGGTCCACGCATCTGTCCAGGACAAAATCCACTTGTTCATCCTCGTCTGGACATTCTCTGCTGGGACACGGACTCCACCAAATCTTCAAATCAATTAAAATATTGCAATGTTGCTTATTTATATAAAAACCCAAATTTTGCTTTTGTTTAATATCGGCTACTCTTACTAACGGTTTACAAAACTATACCAAGAACATCAGATCGAATTAGAACTCGATTAATTCAGTTTAATATGCATAAATTTCGCTCAATTCTCTTAACTAATTCCGAGACTTGCGTTATGACACTAGTTAATCTGCCCTGGGCCGGATGAAGACGATTTGCTCAAATTCTTAGAGGACGACTTAATTCACAGCGACGTAGCGAGGGCCTGTTCTTTAACGTCGATTTCGAAATCGTCATACAACATATTATAATGTACCTCGACGCTCCTTTTGATGGGATGGCGCATGACGTACGCGGACGGCATGATCCCGGGCGTCTCTTGATGTGGTATCAACAGCAACGAGTGATGGAAAGCCGCATTCAGTATTAATGCTGTTATAACCACCGGTTTGTATTCGCCGAAACGGTCCACAAGGAATCCTAGAAGAATTACATAGATGAACAAATATTCCGACCGACACACCTTGCGTCGCACATCCAACTTACCTGTCACGGGAGGACTCAGAAACGTAGTGAATGGCAGGGCTAGATAAACAAAAGAAATCTCAGGCACGGTCAGTCCGATGCTTTGCATGTGAATGGTCAGATAGGGTAGGAGCGACGCGGTAGCACCGTACATAACAAAAAGAGTCACTTTCAACATAATCAAGTTGGGATTGATGCGCATGGAAAGTATCATTCGCCTAAAGCAGCCCACCGACTCCTCGCTAACGTCGTCCATGTTTGCTTCGTCTTCACTGTACTTTTTGGAAACGTCATCCATTGATTTCGCCATGTAGATGCGCGCGGCTCACATGATCATCGGGGACGAGCTAGCACGCGGAGTATATCTAATCGACTGGCGCACGGTGCGGCGACGCAGATGACGGAGGCAGTACGATTATTTGCACGGGGATTATGAGCGTCGGTGGCACGGGAGAGCCAAGAAGGGTCCCGTGCTCCCGAGCGACTGCGGATCGTCCAGCCCGTGGCGGACGCGACGGGCCAATTTACAAATAATAGCAAATTACCATCGTTTAAGAAGTGTCACGGCGATTGGTGGGGATGTTGGCTAAATCGGTTGGCGATTCCGAGACCTTGCGGATAATAGCCCGGGGACAGGGCGCTGCTGGTTATAGGCTTTTAGTTCCCTCCTTGGAGTCGCGGATCACGAATTAGTGAGACACTTGCTTGTTAGTTGGCTCGTGTAAGTATTTTTGATTTTATTTTTATATTCACTAAGCATTTGAACATATTTTTTTTTGCACAAAACCTTTTTACACATACTTAAATAACCCTACAAATGGCAACCAATTTAAAAGTTTTTGACTTTTCTTTGCTAAGGATAAATTTAAAAATTATCAATAATTAAGATTTTTAAACAATAAAACCAATAAAAATATTATTTATTATTTAGTTTCAACTTCTATATCGATAAAATAGTTAAATACTTTTTCTTCGCGTTTTGTTTCTCTTTTTTTTTTGTTTACTTGCTATTAACGAGCTTTAGTTATATCAATAACACTTTTTGTTCACTATGACAGCAAAATATAAAACAAAAAATCTAAAAAAATTATGTATAATTAAAATACTTCTTGACAATATTAAAACTTTTACATATTTTCCAAAATTAACGTCGAAAAAAGACCTTTAAAGTTGGGAATCAAGATGCGAAATTTAATTAAATTAAATAGTAGTAGTTTTAAATTAATAGAACATTTTACTTTCTTTTGAATTATGATGGGTGTTTACTTATTAAGCTTCAAAATTATAGTTTTCAAAATATAAAGCCCTTATTTTACAAGACGCTGTTTTTGTTTCGGTATTACATAAGTGAAGTGAATGTTAAGGATTAAGCTTAAAAAAATAATGATTGTATTTATTGTTTACAAATACAAAATAATTAATATTGATATCATTTTAGTACATTTAATTGTAAGTCATAAATTATTTTACAAAAGTCCATGAATGGCCATCTATGTCAAGACACGTGAACTATCTTTTTAGTTACACCTTCTACATGTAGCGCCATCTAGCGTTGAATAGTCAATTCTAAGTAAGAAATTTCACAGACAAACTACGACTGCTTATTATTTTAATTTTGAAAACAACCTTCCTATTAAAGCTTACCCATACAATCAATTCTAAAAAATGTAGCTGTTTATTTTAGCTCCATTTTATTTTAAGCTTTATTATAAATAATAGTTTTTTAATATTCGCGTAGCTAAATTACAACCAATTTATATTTAACTAATGTAACCATTTTTAACACTTGGTAAAGTATTTATTAATATTTTTATATAATGATTTACTGACTGGAGTCTTAATGTAAGAAATCCTACCAAATATAAAAATTTATATTGCAGTAGCCTTTGTTTCCATAAAACAATATAATTAAAATAGATTTATTTAACGTACATGTAAAATTAAAATAAGATATAAAATAATTTCTATAAATTTCTTGCTGTCGACAACTAGTTACCATAGACATCAACTTATGAAAAATGTTAGTCTGCATCGTCTATAGTCTACTGCAAATTGTCAACCATAATGCATTGCGCATAAATGGCCGCCATGTTGCTGCCGTCTGAAAGATGTTCACATCTGTGTGTGTTTACTAATGGTTTTTAAGAACATTAATAGTTAAATTACAGTGTTTGTGAAATTGTGAGTGTATAATGGTTTTATACTAAATATGCTTATGTGATTGTAAAGTCTGTCAAATGTCTTTGAGGCCGATAAACAGTGAAATTTTCTTTAGGTAGTCATTCGAGTCGGACGGCATAATGGCTGACAATCTGATTCAAAAGTCACATAAAACTAGTGAAAAAAACAAGTATAACAACGTTGTTCATCGTACGACAAGCGAATCTCTTCGGCTAAACGAGTCAGAGAAAGGAGTGAGTCACCCGACAAGTCTCCAATCCGCCCATAACCCAAGGAAAATATCTTCCTTTCAGATCACCAGTGTGACGGTTGGTTCTCGGGTGAGCACTGATGCAGGAGAAGACTCTGCCGACGATTTAGACGAATCTCACACCGATGACATCTCAAGGGTGACCGACATAGAGAATGAAACGCCGAGCTATTCCGAAGATACGTTCTCAAAAGACGATGTGTTTTACAACGCGTCGAGTGCTTCGCTAGGTTGTGCGCCTGTTATACCAACTAGCTCGCAGTACGGTCTCGCTATTGTCGGCCAGGACAACAATACCAATCAAATCGGAGGTGCAGTGCCAAATAGTAATAACACAGAAGTAAATGACATGCATGTCAGTGTTACTAACGCCGGAGCGGGTAGTATTATCAATCTTATAGGTAATGCGAAACCCCAAGAAGGCATGAAAGAGATACAGGAGCATGTTAGAAATGAGAGATTTAAAGTTGTAAAAATAGAGAGCACTGAACCATTTAGAAGAGGAAGATGGATGTGTATGGATTATTTAGATCACACAACCACCCAACAAAATGCTCCGATCACTTTAAACAACAACTTGGATATAAATGAGAGTAATACTCTGCAAGCTCCAGACAGTGGTGTGGTTATTAATGATAGTCAACATGATGACATGTGTAATGATCTTGTGAGCAAAGGCCCTAAAGACCATCAAGTTAGTGCACCTGCTGTACAGCAAATAGAACAAAGTGTGCAAAAACAATTTCCAATTGCTTCTCCCGGGCAGTCACTTACTCAGCCCATTAATATTGTTCAGCAGCAAATGCCTGTGAACCAGTCTGTGTCTGTACAGTCTCCGCCGTTGGAAATGCCTCAACAAATGCCTCCTCAGAATATGCCTAATCAACAAGTAGGACAACAACATCCTCAAAGCATGGCTCATATGACAATGCAGAGCACTCAACAAAATCACCCACAATCCACACCCCAACAACAAGTTCAGCAGATTCCGCAAAGCTTCCCTCAGCATCAATTGCAACAAGTCATTGCGCAAACACAGGGAATGACTATTCAACAAATTCCTATGCATCAACAAATGCCACAACAGATGCAGCAAATACCTAATCAGCAAATGCAACAAATGAACCAACATATTCCGCAGGCCCAATTATCCAACATGCAGCAAATACAACAGCAGATACCACAAATGCAGGGCCTGCCAAATCAAGGCCAAATGACTCAAGTGGCCAGCCAGCAACCTCAGATGCAACAAATTCAAATGCAGCCAATGCAAGGTCAGCCAAACCCCCAACAATTACATCAGATGCAACAGCCGCAGATGCCAAACATTGGGCCAGGCCATCATTTACAAACACAGCAGTCTATGGGACCACAACAGACCCAATTGCAACATTTGCCCAGCCAGGCTCAAATTCAAGCACTACAAAATCAGCAAATACCAAATCATATTCAACAAATGCAAATACCAGCACAATTAAGTGCACCCAATCAACAGATTCAGCAAATGCAAACACAAATACATCAAATTTCAACACAGCCCCAGCAATCTGTGGTTCCTGGAATGCATCCACAAATGCAACAACAAGCCATGTCTAGTGTGCAGCCACAGTATAATCAAGCTGTTAACCAACAGTCCAATGCACAGCCAATGATAACTGCCAGTATGCCGTCATCTCAGCAACCAATGGTACAAACACAGCATAGTGTGCCTCAGTATCATCAGCAGCAGTCGCAGATGAGTCAGCAGGGACAGACTATGCCACAAGAGGTGCTCACAAGTATTGTTACATCACAACAAGGTGCAACCCTGCCAACCAACCTGCAGCCGATGGTCTCCCAGCCACAGGGCTCGACGTTGCCGGCAAACTTGCAGAGCTTGGCTGGACAGCAGCAGCCGCCGACGGTGCACGCGATGGCCACCCAGCAGGGGGCGGTGCCACAAGGTAACATCCAAATGATGGCGGCGCCGCCACAAAACATTCAGATGACTCTGGACGGGAATCAGCCGAGCATGCAGATACCCGCCTCAGATCCCATATTCATGCAGCCGGCAAGCGTCGGCCAGCAGATGCCGGTAGGGCAGCACATGGCGCAGCAGCAGAGCATGCTGCAGCAGCAGGTGGGCGGTGCGCAGGGGCAGATGGGGGGCGTGCAGTACGTGGCCGGCCAGCAGGTGTCGATGGCGCACCAGAACATTCCCATGTCAATGCAGCAGACGATGCCGGTGGGCATGGGGGTGGTGCAGTCGCAGACGAGCATGGGCCTGGGCTACGGGGGCGTGGTGCCGGTGATGTCGCAGAGCAGCGTGGCGCCCGTGGAGGCGACCGTGTCGGGGACCAACTCGCCGGTGGTCTCGCTGCCGGTGAGCTCGGCTGGGTACGCGGCGGGCGGTGCGCAGGCGGCCCACGAGGGCCAGGGCTTCGGGAGCCCCGTGAGTGCGGTGTCGCATGCGATCAGTGGCGCGGTGATGAGCAGTGTCAATGTGAACGCGTGTGACAGTGGTGCGGCGGAGGCGGCGCCCGAGGGCCTGCAGGCCGGCGACACGGGCGACGGCAAGGAGGAGCCCCAACCAGCCCCACCGCCCGAGGATGAAAGGTCAGTTCAAGCTAAACCCAATGTTTTGACGGAGTTATATTTCGTAACTATTATAGTTATAGAAGTATTAGTTAAATATGTAGTTTGAATTTGTTGAAATGTACGTTGTGAGTTTTATGAACGCTCTATTGTTATTAAGATGTTGCCTTGTGTACATTTTATATAGAATTCTATGTAATGGAACATAAAATTCTATATAAATCGACCGATGTGGTCGGATTCCATGTGGTCCGTCTACGGCGTGATTGACTAGATTAGTTGTTGTTTTTCTAGAAAAGTGTTAGAGTGATTTATTTCACCTGCCTTAAAACAAACATATCGTGAACTTGTAGTTATTTACTGAATAGTAGCTTTATTCCATAATTTTTAATTATGTTCTTTTAAGCATTTAGAAAAAGAAATTAACTAGGTAGTTCTACTACTTTCGCTAATTTCTTTTTGCTGTAACTATCCAAGATAGAATCAAGCATACGTCACGTCATTTAATTGGCGAATGAATATACATACATTAATGTTTTAATAGGTTATTTATGGTAATGTTGAATCGAAACTGGAAGGGATCCGTCGCCTGCATAGCAACAGACTCCGCGTCAGTTAATCCACCGAGAGCGGTGAATCTCCATCCGCGAAAATAACCCACACCCGTTTTCAGACAATGGTGGTTGTTTTCGTCGCGTTACTCCGCATCCCGCGCCGCGGTCCGGCATTCGGTGTCCCTTTGATGCTGTTTATTTGCGCTTAGTCCTGCGACGCAAATAGGCGGTTGACACGACCGACGCACGCCCGGCTGACTCACGCGCGATGCACTCCGAACCTTCGGCTAACAGTTGGAATCGCTTTAGATCTCCTTTGCGTACTGCTATCGAAGGATATTGAGTCCGTGTGACGCGCTCGCGCATTGATTATTTTGCGTTCGATCGTTGCCGATTTTTTTAACGATTATTACGCGTGACGGTATGTTACGGGCGCGTTGACCTGTTTTTTCGTAACGTGTCGTAACCATCTTCCGCTCATTGAGCTGTTCCTACCTAGGGACTCGGGCGCAACATAGCCGCGGTGGCCCTTAGGTATTCTAGTCGCGGTGCGTGGCCGGGGACGGTGGCCGGGACGGCGCCGGGCGGCGTCGCCGGTAATCGAGTCGTGAGCGGAAGGTCGCGAAACCGAGGGCTCAAGTTTCTCGCTCCCTCCCGATCCGAGCCGCGTGCGTCGCGCGCTATGCTATATCGTTGCTAAGTTACCAAGCCAAGTCGGCCCGCGCGTCGCGTATCAATCGCACCATCCCATAGAGCGGTGTATACAACGCCTCGTTTACGACGATGCGCGGTGTCGCTTGCACCGGCAGGGGCTGTTTTACACGTGAGTACATGTCACTTTTCTACAGAATTGTACAGTATCAAGTCAGGGTTTTTTTTAAAAAGCGTGAAGAAGCTGCAGTAAAATGAGTCGTCTTTGGCTAACTTACTTTCGGTAATTTAATCGGAAATATGGATTGTATACTATAATTATATGGATTGTATACTATAATTATATGGATTGTATACTATAATTATGGGATATTTAGATATGCTGTTACAGTTTTGTCAAATAATTTGTTTAATTTTTTTGTTAATCATTTTTGTCATATCGTTTAGCCAAGAAGTTAAAGAAAAAAAGCCAAAAAGGAAAAGTCCCAAGTTTGGCCTTGTTTTCTTTAAAATGACTTTTATTTAATCTCCTGTGAATTAATTTTAAACAAGCTAATTCTAATTTGCGTCGTAGTGTCTTTTTCTATTTGTTTTAATTTTTAACAACTTCCAAGAAAATCAAGCTTGTTAATAAAACCTAGAACGGAAGTTAATATTTATCCTTACTTCGATTAAGTCAAAAACCTAATCGAAATAAAGCATTTAGACTTTGAAAATATAAATATATTTGTTTGTTGTCTTGTATAAATAAGCTTAATTTAAGACACGTTCAATCTCGTTTGATTGATGACCTACTATCCGAGATTTCGTGCATGTGAAGGCATTTAAGTAAAAAAATCAATAATAATGAGACGATGCTGATATAAAACACTTGATTGTCTATGTTTCTTACTGAACGTGCAATACAAGTAGTTATTAAGATTGCACGCGGAAATTTCTCAGACTCGTCTGCATGTCAGTTTCTATCCTATGCAATCAATTAGCGCACTCGTATCGGTGAAAGTGGATGCGCTGAGCCCCTCCAGCTCGTAGTTTCGCTCTTAATAGTATAACATCTGTCAGATAACACGCTAATGGGTGCAATTAGTAAGTGCAAGGAGTAACTTATGCCCTGGAAAATGCTGGGTTTCAATAAGCCAGCTTGTTAGATTCCATTTAAACCGTACTACCTTTACTTATATATCCAAACCGTAAATCCTTTCGCAACGTCTGTTTTTATAAATGTATAGATACATATCATTATATATATATATAT
>DWHK01000287.1:0-15204 GCA_018247855.1 Graphium androcles | reverse complement strand
TCTTTTATCACATCCTGCTTATAATTGATCTTGTAAATAGCGCCGATACGCCATTACAGCACATGCGGCCAAAAAGTTTGATGATACTTGAAATTCGCAATTATTAAAGTAATCTCATATATGGCAGTGTTAAGTCAAAATAACGGAAATATTAAAACAGTATATACAAGTTGTACGGTACAACCTTACACTTTGCTTAATTTTTGCTTTTATTACGTTCCAACCCAACTAACAATTTGCGCGGGTACACATTAACATCATCCTAGTAATAAACCATATACTACTACATTAACAGGTAACGATGCCCGTCTAGAAGTATGACTATTAAAAACTCTACATCTGTTTGGATTACACTGACAAGAACTACGCAAATGAACAAGTGAGACATAGTATCAATACTAACAACGGTGACGAGCTCCAGATCCCTCTTGTACGTGCGCTCGGTCATCAAGAGCTCCTTGGCCACGAAGTACGTGACGTCGCCGCGCCGCCGCTGGGCCTCGCCCGCGCACGCGATTCGCGACGATATGCTGCGTTCAAACAAATAAAAAACATAATTAATTTTTTCACAACAAAAGCACTAATATAGTAGAGCATCACATCTTCCATTTTCTTATACGAAAGTTTGGCAAGTGAGCAGACGGTTCACCTGATGGTCCATGGACACACATAACATCCGAAGAGTTGCGTTTACGTTGCCAGCCTTGGAGATTGGATAAAACAGGTTATAGGGTAGTATGAGTCAGGATTATATTAAGGATTTGGTGAGGATGCTAGTTCTGTGAACTCAGCTTTCACTGTACTTATAAGACCGCGCGGGATAGTACCACCACCATACACAAAGTCCGCATAAATTAAAGTATGCATGACTTTTTGGGTTGCCTAATAGCCATACCTGCCCTCATCTTTTCCTACTCCTTTCCCCTTCAACTCATCCTACTCAATAAACCTATTCAGGCTGGCAACGCACACGTATCTCTTCGGATGTTGTGTGTCTAAAGGCGACGGGATCAGTTAACATCAGGTGAACCGTCAACCCTTGTCTATAAAAAAAAAGAAAATAAGTATACCAACTCGTGAAATAAACTCTTTTCCATTTCCGAAAAGTAGTAAAGTAAAGGTAGTTAGCACTTTGCGATTTAATGTCACAGGATGAAGCTATTTTACTGTACTACCTACAGGTCAAACTTTATGGCCGGTCTAAACTCTCACAGTGTATGCAAGTAGTTCGTTTATGGACGAAACACCTACATACTGAAGATGAGGAGACGGGACACAAACGAGGGGAAAGCGACTCTGGGCCGTAACTAAACATGATGCCTTAATCGTCTCTTAATCGGTGGTCTTAACCGTCTATTTTTATCAATATACTCTCTCCGTGTACATTTATGACAAAACTCATACACCAAACAGTGCAAAATACCTGTTGTTATTCCGCCTTGACAAGGTGTCACCCGCATCGCTCTCGCCTCCGCTGAGTACATCCATGCTATTCGTAGATTCAGACACAATGTGCACTGTAATAAAAAAAAATATTGAATTTATACACTCCTTACAAAATTTAAACAGACATTGCTATTACAAGTGAAGTAATTATTTGAGTTTCTTAAAGCATTAAGCTGTTATAAGGCGGAAACACACGCCGAAGCCGATCTCACCGTTCACATTCCCATTGATTGTGTCGCAACTCTCCGCACGCCTTCTATCGCGGTTGTCTACGATGTCGTAGCCGTTCTGTAGACGGCCGTAGGGCGTAGAGGCGCACAGGGGAACCACGCTACGCTCCCCTTCCATGTTGGGCGACATGCAGAGACTGGCAGAGGACACGGTGTGCTCGTCGTCGGGTGATATGTCCTCTGCGAGCGGAAATAACTCCATTTAAATTTAAGAATACAGTACAAAATAAAAAATTATAAAAATAAATAAAAAAACCGCAATGTTACTAGATGGATATTAACACTGACGCATAGTGAGATTTCGACCACAATTCGTTCTCTAGACTTGATAAAAAAAACGATTTTCACCCACGTACCCTTGGGGCGATCCCGTAAAATTCGCGTGGTATTTTACGGGATCGCCCCAACACCACATTGAATAATATATTCGTCTCAAAATATAAACTACACACTATACATACACTATGCGACAGTGAAACAGCTGACGTCAATTTAATGAGCCAGTTAGAACCAAAGTTTAAATTAATAACGACTGAAATTATGTAAAAATTTGGCTTAATATAAACAATGTTATAATATATTATCAAAAAGAAAATGTAAGTAGAAGATGATAGTAACAACTCGTTAATCTGACGTAAGCCATAACATATTCATGATAAAAAAAAAACATTATGGCCAAAAACAAATTGCGCTAAGGAAGCAAAATACGGTAAAAAATAACGAAAACAGTGTCATGCATTATAAAAACTGTAAAACTATTGATCATATTTTTAGTTCAAGAAGAAACAATAAAAATTAATAACGGTTCGTAATAGAGACATAAAATAAAAAAAATATGTGAAAAAAAGGCTCTGAAAAATAACCATTAATTAACGAAACGTATAAGAAAAAATTATATCAAATGCGTTTAAAAAAACAAAACTGAAAATAAAAACATCGATTAAAATGGCTGAAATAAATATTTGAAACTATTAATGCCAAACTTACATATTACTTCCTTGCAGCTTAAGTCCTTACATACAAGGGGTACAGTTAACCAAATATAATCATTCAAAACAAAACATAAACTCCAATAAAAGTACACAATGTTTCGTATTTATTTATTTGTTTAACTAACCCCCGACATTAAGGGGTAGTGTATTGGAGGAATACCGTACACTTACATATAAATTCAAAAAAGGAAGTAACATTCCGAGAAATTTTCCGAAACAATATATCGATCGTGAATCAACGTGAATCAACTTCAACAACGAATCGAGTTTACAGTCTATTCAGGAGGTACAATCTCAAAGTCCCGCAGTACTTAAAACTATCGAATTCTCAATATATATCGTTATAATACGTTTATTGCACTAGCTAAGGGGATGCCACCTCTTACATCTAATAGTCTAAAATTGCTTCGAGCGCACGGCCGCGTATATTCTCTATTCGACGCCTCCGATGAAAACTACGCCAAGGTTTTCAGGTTTCAACTGAAAATTTCAAACTTACGTGGTAAAAGAAAGTTTTCACACGTACAATATTTCCAGAAATTTTGTGGGCATATCACTAAAGTACAAAGAAAATTACGTAGTATTTATTGGAGGTATCGTACTAAGTTCCATTCTCAATTGAACACCACAGCCAGTGGATGTATTGACTATTGGCACTAGAGTAGGAATAAATAAGGCCCTTCACACAAAACAAGGGTGGGGGCGACGAAATTATTTATTTCCAAAGTGGCTCTTTTTCGAAATCATAACACTAAAAATCTGCTTAATAAATAAGGCAGTGGTTGTAATCTTACAATTCTTCTCAAAACCATTCTATGCCTATAAGTTTAGTAGTAATTCTTTTGAACAAACGAAATAAATTAAAATTAAATGCTCTTAAATATCTGTAAATGGTACCACGAGTAAAATCATTTAATTTTTGATATCTATTCTCGGAAACACGAAACCAAAGAAATTTCACATTAAAGCTTCAATTATTTTGTAACATTTTTAGGATATAACAGTTTAAACAATGGCTAAATATGCATCGTTATGCACACTTAGCGATATAAACGCATAAAACACATATAATTCATTTTTAACATAACTAAATACATATACTCTTTGTTTTTTTTTTGTTTTACAATAATTACTAAGATAATTACAAGAAACAATAATGACTATATCAGTCCTAAAATATGTGCGCATAGGATTCTTAACAAAACGTTTTAAACTTACAAAGCGAGGGCATATTTTATATACCATAGTTTCTTTCTAAATATTGTGTTCAATTGACTTGGAAATGTTCGTATTGATAACTTATTTTAAACCACAAACACTATAGACATATAATTAAAACTTCGATTAACAATGTTTTAACAACGCAATATTTTCTCTAAACGATGATATTTGTTATGATTTAAATAAGAAGATAAAATTCGTTCAACAATAATATATTAAAAAAAAAAGACATCGATTTCTGCAGTCTTATAACACTCAACACACGGAAATACATAGTATATTTTATATGGAATATCTATAACTATCTTTGATATATGCTATAACTATGTCGAAAATTATGGAAGCCATGTCATGAAGTGCCGGCTGACTAATATGACTCGTGACGTGATTTATTATACTTTGTCATGTAAATATTTAATTGAATTAACCAATTAACATGAACAAGAAATATATTAGAATATTATTCTTAAAAGACTTACAATAATTAGTTGATATTCAATTACACACACTTCGATATAAGTGGAAAACTTATTGTATCGGAGTGAAATTGTCGTTAAGGAATCTATATTGTTAACATACGTAACAAAAACTGGGGAAATAAACAACCTACGGCCCTAAACAATTTATCTAATTAAAACTAGAATTTGCTGGTATAGTGGACTGAAAAAATATAAATTAAAAACCCCACGTTCAGCATATAATGATGTGTAAAAGGCAGTTGTGCGGGTGAAAATACAATTTGTTCAAATCAATACAGCCGTAAAACTATTGTATATTGAATTTTCAACGCCGAACTATTGTTTATATCTTATTACAAAATACGAAAGTGTCTTTGCGACTAATACTTACCGTAATACATAAATTGAATAAGAAAAACAGTTTAGAAACACCATCATAAGTGTGCGATAAAAATTGAGCAGATTTGGCACGATTGTATTTCAACGATTTAATTGCAGAGAAAAGTTTGCAATGAATCAAACACGTTTATAATAATTAATAGTAACAACAATTCTAAAGGATATCGGTTTGTTGATAACCAAACAACAGATCTTGGATCCTAATAAACAAAGTAAATCACAGCCTTCACATTTACATAATACTATTTTGATGAATACTTCCTAATGGTGAACACACACCCGCGCTAACCGTGACGATGTGAAAAAGTGGAGTAATAGTCAGATTCTAAGTGCAAATTGCGCAGGAAAATTGTGCAATAAGAACGGACTCCAAACAATTTGTGCACAGCACATTTCCGATTCGAGCGAGTGCGTGTTCACGCGATGTGCAGTGGGTTATATATATACATACATATATGTATATATTAGGCTTTGAAAAGAGCATTTGGCACTGGTGACAGTAAACACCTGTAAAGCATTACCAAAAAGCGATGGCCCTAAGGTAATAAAAACAAGAAGAACACAATTGTATTGCAGCCAGTTGCGATATTAACTATGACTTCCGCTGAAGTCAGGTGAAATGTAATTGAGATCAGTACAAATTCAACTACATCTAAATGCGGAATAATCTACAGGTAAAGTCCGCGGTAAGGATCACACAAGAGACTTAGGGGTCACGCTACCCAGGATTGGCACTATATATAGGGGTATATATAGATTCTAAATATTCAAAGTGTCAATGTAGATATAATAAGTATTCTAATGTCAAATATCAATATAACAATTAATTGCGTTAGTTAGAATATAGATACTGAAACGCAGATGAAACTCGCACTCAAAAGACACCTACTATTCGACGACAGATTTAAGTGAAACAATTGAATCGATTTAATCATTCTCGTCGTCGGAACAAAGAGGCGGTGGAAGCGTAGACACGTCAAATTTCTGTTCGGGACTGTCGCTAGAAGCTTGCGAATCAACGTAATGGCTAGAATAGAACCTCTCTACGTTGTTCAAACTGAAACGCTGATCCAAATCTCTAGCAAAACGCTCCTGAGTGGCCTCCCTGTTCTCTAACATGTCTTGTTCATATTGAGGATAGCATTCCTGCGTTTGGAACATGTCCATCTCTTCGTAACGCTCCGGGTACGGACTACCCCTGTACTCCTCGTAATCATCCTTATCCTGTGGCAGCTCAGTGTCAGAATAAGCGACTGCTTCGCGATCGAACATATAGCTGCCGGGTTTCGACGATTTCGGGGCCCTTTTAATAGTGTCTATGGGATATGCGTAATCATCAGAATCATCCCTATCACTACTCTCGTCATAAAACTTTGGTCTTTGACTAGATGATTCACCGGCCGATTTATCATCGGATTGCCTGAACATGGACGATGACTTGACCTTTTTAAGCGATGACTGACGGCTACTCTTGTTCGAATAGGATGTTCTGGGCGGGCTATCATCAGGAACGTACGACGGCTCTTGTGAGTCAAGATACGGGTGACGTAAACGACCGAGCCTATCGAAACGTGGGAAGCCCATTTCGTCCTCGTCTGCTGACGAACCGAACCCTTGGAACTTCACCGGTGTGATGCTGATAGGAAATTTCTGGGGTTCGTACGGTGCACTCTTATATTTAGATGTAAACTCGGCTTGCTCGTCATCTTCAGAATAGCTAACCGGTTCTTGAGTATCTTTCGCTTCTGAGGAACCGGATTCAACTTCAGGTAAATAACTGTCAGAACATTCCGAACTTTCTATGCGCCGAAGGTTATCCTCTACGGTAAGGTACATGCCTCCGTGAAGTTTATCACTTTCAGAGGTACATTGGCTATTTGTAGAGTCCTCCTCCAAAACGTCCTGGATTTTTTCATGTCGTTTTCGTGCACTAGCTACTGGTTTCTTGCGTCTGAATGTCTTCATTCTTTCTCTAGGATCTCTAATAACATCAAGAGAACTATCCGTATCATTTCCACTAGGAGGACTTTTTAGAGAAATATTTCTAACTAACAGAGATTTCTTGACTGGCGCTTTTAGTGGTTGTATAGGTGGCGACTCTGAACTAAGACTGCTCGAGTAGTATGGAGAGCATCTGGAAAGAGGAGTTTTTCCAGATCGTTCAGCGGATTTCCTCTCTTGCAATTCCTTATGTACCATGGGCATTTCGGGTACCGTTATAATAGGCAATTCAGAGGACGTTGCTAAATAATGCTCATGAAAAGACCAACTTTTAGGTTTACTACGATATTGCTGGGATATCTTATATTCCTTTATTTGGTTTTTGGATAAAGTTTTATCATCGTAACTAGCGTGTTTTGCCAAGGGCTTATAATCTGAACGAACAAATTGATGGCCCGTGTCTTCGGGTATAATATTAGAAAACTCTTGACTTTGATATCGTTCACTATGTTTCTCTTCTTGGCTGTATAACTGTGAAGGCATATCGATGTCAATCTCAGGCTGTGATCCTATTGAAGAATAAGGTTTAAAATCACTATCTTCACTTTGACAACGCGTTGCCGGTTGCGTATACCTACGACTCTGCTCTTCATAGCTTAAACTTTTTGGAGGAGTCTTTAGGTACCGCTCGTGTGTCTTATCCTGTGGATGCTGAAATCCTTTTAATCTTTGATCAAACCTCAAAATGCCATTAGTATGTTTTTGGAGGCTACTTAACGAGCTGGAACTAGATTTATCAGACTTATCGCTGTAGCTAATAGAAGAACTTTTATCATGCTTTCCTGTATAAGAAGCAGTTAATCTGAGGACCGGTTCTTTGACATCACCTGACGTTATTGGCGATTCACACTTCGGAGTGGATGGCTTCGCTTCAACTCTTTCTTCACATTTTGCTATTGACACAGCTTCAAATGTTTCAACAGGTTTCACTTCTTCCACTTCTTGTGGGTCCTCGCGAGCAGTAGCAACTAAAGTGTGACTAGTGCTAGCTGACCACTCAGATATAGACTGAGCTAATGTTAGAGTACTATCACTCTTAGTGCCAGAACTACTATCAATTCCTTTTCTAGAAACAGTAGTATCAGAGCTACATAATTTATCATATTTAATATTATCAGAACTTTTATCAATGCTACTACTTTTAGAGCTCGCTTCCGCTTGAGAGCTCATTTTCAGTTTATGGTCCGACTTTTTACTTATTTTACCAGAGGAATACATCTTTGTATTTGCATTCTCTGATTTATCACTCTTGGGAATGGATATAGCGGAAACACTCTCAGAAGCTGAAAGATTAGCATATTGTCGCACAGTATTGGTCCCTGTTGACCATTCGGATATACTTAAACATATAGAAGTATCTTCAGAATGAGAACTGTGAGTGCATTTTTTCGGTGGCAAGCCTATTTTAACGGTGCCATCTAAATCCGTTCCAAAAGAACTTGTCTCCTCTTCCGAATGACTACTGTGACTACACCTCTTGCAAGTACCTGCGCTGCCAGTACTTATTTTTCCAACTGCACGAACTGTCTCATCCGCATTAGTCTGAGACAGTAAGTCGTCAATGGAAGTATCCGAATTATTTGATCCACATGAAAACTTTTGGGTACTTTGTTGAGAAAATCCTTTTTCAAAATCTGGTGACAAAGATTTACTATCGCCCCCAAAAACGTCATCAGTGTACAAATGATCCTCATCAAAATTCGGACTATGATTATTTGGCGATTTAAGAGGTTGACTTATGATTACTTTATCCTCAATATTACTTTTGATGGCAAATGATTTATGCTCGGCTCGTGAGCAACACGACCCCACGTCTCCCATAAGACAAGTAGCTTTGCTCAGTGTACCACTTAAACAGGATTTATCATAATTTTGTACAACGCCCTTATTGAGGCACGTAAATTCATCATGTTTTTCTAATGGTTCAACCATATACCCAGACTGCTCGTAAGGAATAGGTTTCACTGGTTTCTGTGAAGCTTCATCGGTTGTCTTATCTGGTGATTTTTCAGACTTTGATTCTTGGACATCTCGTTCCAAATCTTCATCGTTATTCAAAGTATCACTGTCATCGTCAGATTCCAAATGACCTTTAGAACTTTCCGACTGAATAGTAACTTTCATTGCTTGCTCTGGTTCATTGCTCATATAATAAATATGAACCTTTTCCACGATGGGTGTCTCCAAAAGACTAGAGGGGAGCGATGGCCAATCTTCAAATTCACTTGATTTTCGCCTATTTAAGTCAGAGGAATCAAATTTAGATGCTTGAGGTGGTAGTTCTGGCAAGGGCCAATCTTCTGATTCTTGACTTTCACTAGCAGAAGACTGTTTGGATGGTGCCTTAAAACCACCTTTTTTCACTGAAACATCTTCTACTTTCTTCGTTTCCTGGGAAGCTTCTGCTTTCTTATTTAATTTTTCAGCCTCTTTTTTTGATTCCGAATACATTTCACTTATCTTAGTTTGATCAATAGGTATATCTGGCATTTCAGCAGACGTCCTTCTATCGGTATCCGAAATATATGCGACATTTGCGTTACTCGGAGGATCAGAACTTAGACTAGCCTGATGGTCACTAGAATTTAGTGATTCTTCATTAATACTTTCTGAGCGGGAACAAGCTTTAGTTGAATCCTCGTCAGCGCTAGTTTTCTCTGACGCTGTACTTCTCTCTGATATACGAGACAATGTACGACCAAAATTTTGACCGTATCCAATAACCACATCAGTGGATACAGAAGATGTAGCTGGGTATAAGAAATTTACTGGAAAATCATTAAGATCATCTGTAAAGTCAGCTTCTGTAGAATCTTTTGAAGTATTTGCAGACAAAGGTGGATTTTTAGAAAATGATTGGAAATCGTCTAAGAGCCTATGATTATTATATTCGAAAACATCTTTATTTACGGTTAGACTTTCGTAGCCGTCGTGGTCTTGGGGTATCCAAGCTTCCTCAATGCTCGTGCTATTTTCACTACCAGATGCACCGAAGAAGGGCCGCCATGTAGGTTTTAATTCTTCACCTCGCCGATAAGCTTCACCTAAAGAGCCTGAAGTGGATTCTGTTGTTTCGAAAGAACCCCTCGACTCTACGCTCAATGATCCTCTAGAATCCATACTAGATTTTGATGAGCTCTTTTGCTCATCCAGTCGCGCCTTTCGCCTTGAAGAAGAATCGTCAACACTAAGCGAACCTTTAGAAGGCGTAGTTGTTGTTGTCGTATCCATACTAGACTTCGATGAACTTTTTTGATCCACATCCTTCAATGCTCTTTTCTTCATTAATTCTCTTTCAAATGATGATGTTATAACATTTCCGTCATCATCAAAATCGATAGTAGTGTTTTGATCTTCTTGTGATATTGTTATTGCTATTTTAGTTTTCTTAACAGTTTTATGAAGGTCATTCTTTACATCAGAAGCTTTAGAGGCAGCGGACTGACTAGATTCTGATTCTTCAATTACGCATTTACCTATTTTCTCTAAACCACTTTTTCTCATATTTGGCTTTGAAAGTTGTTCTACCGTCTTATCTATACTTTCAGAGCTAGATTCAGAATCTGTAGGAGCTTTTAGTGAATCTACTTGGCCTTGTTTTTCTAAAGTCGGCGTGGGTGACTTTCTAGTACCTAATTTAGATGGACTACGAGGACTTTCAATACGGCCTAACTCTGGTATCGGTGAAGGTGACTTTGAATTAGATTTTGAATGTTCACTTGATAAAGTATGATGAGACACCAAATGCTCTTCTCCGTATTCCATAGCCTGCTTAAGTTCTTCAAGACACTCTCTATCCTTTTTATTTAACTTTTCAATATCTTGAGATATGCCTAATGGTCTAGCAATAGAGCAACTGACGCTAGATTCATCATCAATGGAACTACCTTTGATGTTAGCACTTGATGGACTGACATCTTTTTCGATGCTAGTCCAGGAAGTTGACTCAGAACTTCGAGATCGCTCTGCGCTGAGTTTTAATAATTCACTACGTCTGGATTTAGCAGTTAATAGAGTTTTATGTTCATTTTTTTGTTCAGTAGGTGAAATATCATTAGCACTTCCCGAACTACCGGTTTGTTCACCAGACTCAGATTTCTGAATAGATCTAGAAGTACTAGCATCAATGAAGGGCAAATTTTCGATTGTGGGACTGTTCTCTTGCGGTGGAGTCACAATAATTTTATTTTTATTTTTAAATTTAAGCGATAAGTCGACAGATCTCATTAGTTCCTTGGTAACTTTTCCATCTCGCTCAATTTCTGTTTCTGAGCATATTTGAGACATAGATTCGTGTTTTAAAAATTCTACTAAGCTTGCGGACGACTCTTCAAACGTACTTTGTTGATCAAGGGTACGTTTACTTCTGCTCGTTTTATTACTCGTGTCCGACAATGGTAACTCTGTATCAGCGGTATATTCTTCATAGTCGACCGTCATCCATGATCCAGTATCATCACTTCGGCCTCTGTACATTTTAATCTTTCTCTCTTTTTTCGAAGCTTGATCTTGATCTGACGAACTGTCAGCATCAATGTATGGCAAAGAGAGTCCAAGCATATTACTTTCATCAGAAACTTTTAATTCACTTACTTCTGTTAGTGACTCTTCTTCACTTGTTAAACGCTTTATTTCCTGTTTCTTCTCTTCAAGTAAGCTTGGAACATCTTGATTACTTTTACTTTCTTGAATTTCAGTTTGCCGTTGTTTATTATAAATATCGATTTTCCTTCGCTCCATAATTATAGTTTGAGTGTCATTTTCGATGACCGTATGCTGGGAACTAGTCATCCATTCTATTGAAGAATCATCTTCGGTTTTTTCTTTATAGCTATGTGATGGCGACGATTCTTTAATCTCTTGTTCCTTTACAACCACAGATTCCGTTTCTTCTTTTACGCTTGGATGCACATCAACCGTTACCACTTCCTGTTTAAAATGTTTATCCGCAGGTTCTTCGGTAACAGCTGATGGTGGCGTGACATAATTTCGGTCCAAACTTTTAGATTTTGCTTTTGCATCTAAATGAGGATCTACCTTTCGATCTAAACTCTTTGATTTCACACTAGGATGTACCTTTTGATACACCACTTTGCCTTCGATTTGTTGTTTAATTTCCTGTTTCTTCGATAAAGTCTTTGGTGATTTCTGAAGTGCAGCAAGATCATCAAATTTGTCTTCTAAAGATTGACTCGATTTATCATCCATGCTCTTATTCAATTTACCATTACTATCTTTACTTGTTTTTTGATCATCAAAACTTCGACTTATTTTACCACCTAATTTATTATCAAGTTTCTTTGGCGATTTGGCAATAAAAACGTGATCTTCTACCTTGCTACTTATCTTAGTCTCAATAATAATCTTGTCACCTTCTGTTTTAACCAATATCTTATCTTCAGGTGGAGGAAACGGTGGCATTGTGTCTTTGACTGGACTTATAAGGGTCTTTGTCTGCTTTAAAGCAGCTTCGAATAGCATTTGCTGTTTTTCTTTACGTTTTGCAATTTCCGAATCGCTTTCTTCTTGTGATTTAGTTCGTTCTTTCTCCTTACTACTACCACGTTTGACCTCCATTCTTTCGAGTGATTTAGATTTTTCCTTGGCCACTTTTTTGGATATCTGATCAAGTTCTTGGCTCTTAGCACGAGCAATGTCCAGTGGAGGAACGGTAAGAAAATCTGGACGCTCTTTAAGAGACGATGGTAATGATTTTTGTGTCTGTAGAGCTTTTATTTTGGTGGCATTTGTATCAAGAGACCCACCCTTGTTAAGTTTACTGCATAATCTCTGTTTATCTTCGGGTTTTGTTTTTAATGTCAGCTTTTTCTTGTCTTTACGTTTTATTCTTTCTATATCAGGCACAATTTGGTCCTCACTTAAATCTGATAGCTTTCTAATACTGCCTCTTGGAGAATTCAAAGACGAAGTCGGCGATCTTGATGGAGATTTTGAAATTGGCGACCGCGATAATGGAGATCTATTGATCGGCGACTTAGTTTGAGATTTAATTTTAGTCAAATCGTACCGTCGTTTAAAAGAACGAGGACGTCTTTGCTCAACAAGTTCTTCCAATAGTTTTAACTCCTCATTATCAATGACGACAGATTTAATCTCTGGAGGCGATTCCGCGGAGCGCTCTTCTTCAACTTCCTCCTCTTCGATTTTCTCAATTGTTTCTTTTTTAATGACACAAGCTTTCGATTTATCTTCAATGAGTGGCTTTTCTTCCATTATTACCCCTTCTTCATTAACATCTTCCACAGTATCATCTTTTGAAGAAAATGCATTCATGGGTGGTAACCGGTGTAACTGTATTACAGGCGTGTCCAAACTTTTAGCCCTACGACTTGCTGTTGGTGAATCTTGGGTAGCTTTTTGGCGTTGGAGAGAGAACACAGATCCTTCCGATAAATTTAATCTAGCATGGGCAAAAAGTATAGGTGTACCGCCAGTTTTACGTAGCATTGGAGAAATCAATTCGTCCCGCAAACTCTTCTTAACATCTAGTTTGTTAAAATCTTTCTTATCCGGTGGAATCATTTCACTTTTTTCTTCAGACTGTGTCCTCACTCCTGTAACCTTTTGTATTTCCATATCAGCCAAATGCTCGTCGTCAGATTTGAGAAATTCTGTACTTTCAAGTATAGGAGAGGGTATATTTTCATTATATTCCCAGGTTGAACTCTCTTTACTCAACTGTTTAACTTCCGGTGGTGCTCTCATAGCTGCATCGTCTTCCGAACTTGGAATTGAAATTGAACGCTCAGAAATGCGTCTCAACTCTGTAGCCGTACCGACAGTGCTATCAAGGGCTTGTGGGTGGTATTTCGCTTCAAGCTCAGCAAGTTTACGGCACTGAGGCGGAGAACCCTCAATTTCGGTCGAACTCATTGTTTGACCTCTGTGCCAGGCTCCAGATGTAATTTTGTCATATTCTAATTGTAGTATAGGTTCCAATTCCTTGCGCGATTGCGGAGGAGAGAACTCCAATTTAGGAGCAGCCTCAGTAGTACCAAAAACGTCGTCGGAATCCACACTTTCGTCATCGGAAGAGAAAGATGTGATTCTTATTTTATTATTATTTTTAGGTTTTATCTTTCCGCCGACACCTTTTTTACCAGTTCCCCGACCTTTCGTGACTCTCTTGGGTGGTAATTTATCAGATCTTGACTTAATATCTGCCCTTAACTTCTCTGCCGCCGTCAACGGCTTTGGATCTTTACATATAGGTGGTTGTTGCACGTTTCGTCCATTAATTGCAAACTTAATGTCATGTGGGAATTGTGGTTCCTGTCTAATGCTGTCAGTTTTAGAACTTGTTGCGGAATCACTTTCTATTTGGCTTAATTTAGAGTTTAGTGTTTCTAACAATATGGGATCCAACTTTTTACTAATATCACGCTTGGGACTTGGTATGTGCTGCAGTTGGCCACTTTTATCGACCTCCAATGTAACGGGATCTATTTTTGACAAATCTATATTTTGCGTAAACAAGAAATCTCGATTTTCAACTTCTAAGAACTTAGAACTATGATCAACTTGAATACTCGTTCTTGGGGATTTTGGAGACTTTGGTGATTTGGGAGATTTTGGAGATTTCGGAGATTTCGGAGATTTGGGTGATTTGGGCGATTTTGGAGATTTTGGTGATTTTGGAGACCTAGGCGATTTAGGGTGATCGTGATACTTACACCTCGGATGTGCGCTTACCACGTGTCGTCCATTCTGCGGAGGTAACGTTATGATATCAGGTGGTTGTCTCCCATCCATCATAGGCGAAGGAGCAGTCCCATTCATAACATGTCTCTTATGCAAAACGTACGGAATGTCATACCCATCATCGATTACCTTCTTATTGTCATTAAAACCCGCTTTGAAAGCGTCGAACTCTTTGAAATAATTCTTCGGCAAGTCAAACGGTGAACGTACATGATCAGTGTGCACAGACGGCAACTCGAAGTGAGATCGTTTAGTTGCGATAGGGGGAGCACTTGGTATTTGACGGAAGATGTAATCCTCGTCACTAGACTCTGCAGGAGTCAAATCGATTGATTTTTGGTGCATTAAAACGTGACGTCGAGAGTTCACGCTACTGAACCTAGGTCTGTTTGCTAGGCTATTAGGATCGCTTTTGGTCCTTTCAACTGTAGGATGTGTGTACGGCGCCGCAGTTTCCGCCAATCGGCTACTAGAGCTTGTCTCTAAAATAAGTTTGGGATTGTATTCGTCAAAGTGAGTCTTAGCCATGAGTTCCTCTTTCAAGTTTTCCTTCCTAACAATGTGCGTGTGCACCTTGCCGCGCATATTTTTATCGAACTCTGATTGAAGTATGGAGGCCATACCCGACTGCACTGCAGCCGCTTTTGCTTTATTTTTGGCATACTCAATACTGTCCAAGGCGGGTAATACCCTAACATAAACATCAGACTCGATCGAGGATTCTATTACGAGATG
>DWHK01000286.1:0-15206 GCA_018247855.1 Graphium androcles | reverse complement strand
ACCGGAGAGAGATCAGGAACGACTTTACATGCCCATGCGGCGCATGGATCATCTTAAATTACAGGCAATCGGGTGATCAGCCTGCTTTGCCATAACCCTAATCCAACTGAGGAAGACGGCATTCGAACCCACGACCTCCGCTTGTAAAGCAAGGCTCTATACCACTAGGCCACGGAATCAGTTATAAATAATACTACTATAGTGGATAAAGGTGTTCGTGTTTTTCTCTTCCTCTCCGACTCGATCTTGAGATGGAACATTCCGACGCGCAAGTTTCGCCGCAACGTTGTCGAAATCACCTTGAGCGTGAGCAGTATGGAGAGGAACTTGCGGCGGTCGCCCACGAGCACCGCGTAGCCGACGTGCGGCAGCTGCGCCTGCACCGTCTGCTCGATGAGCACGGGCGCCACGTTCTCCCCGCCCGCCGTGATCAGCAGCTCCTGGGGACGGGATTGGCTTGTGTAATGGCGCCGTTTATTTCATTTGGCATACGTTCTGCTCCACAAAAACACTGACGAAACATCTTCCTCCTTCCCGGTGGAAATATTTTTTAAATAACTGTTCAAAAGTCTTAAAAATTCTTAATAAGTCTTATTAACTCTGAAAAACTCTTTAAAAAAAATCCTTATTTCTTTTACTTACTCAGAAAAAATAAGGCTATTAAAAAGGCTAAAAAATATTTCCACCAGGGCAGTGTTTTATTTCCAAATTATTTGGGGTCGGCTTCTAATTCCACCGAATCTGACCTCTGCAACCCAAAGGAATAAACTGACGAAAATTAGTTACTAAAATATTTAGAGTAAATTGATATTATTTCTTTTTGTTCATGAAAAGTTATAATTTTTAGAGTAGTTTGCACGTGATTTTTTTAAACAATTTGAATAGATGCCATGGTAAGAGGAATTGTCACGTAAGGTAAAAATAAAAGTATAGATATCTTTTGGAGCAGAATTGAAATATTATTAGTTTTATTTTTAGCCGCTCTCTCCAGAAGGCAAAGATATTTTTTTGATAAGCTAGCTCATTAGTGAAATAGGAGCTGTTTGTAATTTGTTGCTTAACTATGTTGAAAAAGAAAGGGTTTGCCCACACGAATATACTAATGATTTAGATGCTTACATCGCTTGAACTCCGTATGTTCAATTACTAACACAAACACTCTATCTTAAACGTTCTTTAAATTTGTGATTTAATGAACGATTCCCGAAGTTGTTAAGACGTTGGCTTCGATTTCGCGACTCGTGGTTACGATTCCCATCCGGAACAAATATTTGTTTGACCTAGATACTTATTTCAGATCTGGACTTTTGTATACTGTATGATTTATATTTGTTAAACATTCTTGCCACACAAGACGCTTATAAGGCAGCATTTTTTATAAATTTTTAACCGTAATACTATCATGTACTTACTACACATCTAAATATCGTAATTTGCTGTGCAAGTTTTTCGCAAGTTCGTTCGTTCGCGGCTTACCTTTATCCTTCCAGTGATGTAGAGCAAATTGTTGTTATCCACCCTTCCTACGTCGCCTGAGTGCATCCAGCCTTCCTCATCCAACGTCCCCTTGGTTTTCTCCTCTTCATTGAGGTATCCCATCATGACGTGGCGGCCGCGCATCATGATCTCGCCGGGCCCGTTCGGACTCACCGCGCCACCGAACTTGGTTTCCGTTCCGCCCAAAATTTCGCCGGACGAGTCCAATTTGAATCTGTGACAAATGTGAATATGGAAAAAAAACAATGACAATGCAATTAAAGCAATTTGAATGTTGTAAATGTTAGAAACGGCTGTATATTTAATCTGTTATTAATAAATCTAGAGATTAGTTAAACATTTATGAAATGGTATCCGTCGCAAGGTTTTTTAATAATTATAGTATCGAATGGTGAACTTTAACAACTGCGCGGAAATGTTAACATCGATGAGTTCTTTCCTGATACCTAAGTACTAGTAAGCAGATACTGACAAGTGAATGAGCGCTTCAGAATTTATTTACATTTTTCAGTGACCTTTAAAATTATTATGCATACACTGCCTGATAGAAATTTAGTCAAAGCATATTTTTTATTATCTTTTAGATTTATAGGGTTCAGTGAACATTACACATTACATCCGATTGGCCAGCAAATAAGAAAATCTATGAATGAATAGGATAGGTACGTCCAGCTAGCCCTTCAATATCTATCTTATTAGATCTCAAAAGTGCAGGAAGAGTAAGGGCAACTGTATGTGGAACGTATATTCACTTAGAACGTATACTCAATCAAAATAAAGTATGCATGACTTTTTGGGTTGGCTTTCTACCTCCTTCTTTTCCCAGTCCTTTCCCCTCCGAATCCTTAATATGTTCCTAACCCATCATACCCAATTAACCTATTCTATCTAAATTCCCAAACTGGCGACGCACACGTAACGTTTCGGATGTTGTGTGTGTCCATGGGCGACGGGATCACTTAATATCATGTGATCCATCTGCTTGCTTGCCAACCTTTCTCTATAATAAAAAAAAAGATTGTCCTTATTTCTAGTGTTGAGTGGAACGTATACTCACTTCGGATATATACTAAGTGTGTGAGCTCCCGCAGTCTCGCTCATGCCGAACGCGTCCATGATGGGTATGTCTAGCGACATAAAGAACTTCTTGATGTCCGGCGACAGTGGCGCCGCGGCGGTGACGAATGTGTGACATTGGTCCAAGCCCAGATTGTCGCGGACCTTGCTGAACACTAGCGAACGCGCCATCTTGTAACCGCAACTTGATCCTTCCCGCCTGCATGATGATAATGTTATTTTATTTCTTTGTTTTAAACAGCGTCTTTTATGTTTATAAAATAATAGGACGCACTGTATTTGGGGTATTTTCGGTCAATAAAAACATAAAGATTGATTTCATTAAGTAAACTTCCTCAACGTATTCGCCGACAACAAACCAAACATATATTTAATTGAATAATAGAATTTGATAAAAACTGGTAAAGTATAGTACTTACTCGTATATTTTCCCCTTGAGCTAAGTTAAATAATACAATGTTTATTATGAAGTCGTGTATTATTTTAATATTTCATAGCGTTTACGTCAATCTCGAATAACGCAACTATTGAAATTCAATTTTAAGATATTTTAATATTGATTTGAGCAGATAAAATATATCAAAGCGCAAAAAAATAGAATGTAACCTGAACCTACCCTCACGAATTTATTCGGAATACTTCTTGTGAGAGGCGACAATTTACCCATGGGAATATAGAAATACGTCCACAATAGTTTAAAAAAAGCTACCACCAGCTTAGACACACTGATTCTGCTGAGAAGAGCGGTGGGAAGTTCAGCAGTTGCTCTTTTTAAAATAATGTTGGTTTAGAAAAATAATGCAAACTGTATTATTTTTCTAAACCATTATTTTGTTTTGACATACATACGTAAATATCAACAGTATCAATCCCACGCATTTGAGTAATTAAAAATACACTTTTATGCAAAAGTGTATTTTTATAATCTACTTAAATTGATCCAATGGAAAATTTAATATAAAGCGTGGAATTTTATTATACCTTGGCCCCATAACCCCAAACAGGCCCCAAAACCTTGGGTTAATAATTAATAATAAATTTTGTATAGGTGGTAGAGCATACATTCTTTCATTTAGCTTTTGCTGCACTTCTACAGCCACGTTCGGGAAAGTACCACCGCCCTTCACAAGTCAGCATAAAATAAAGTATGCAGGACTTTTAAGGTTGCCGGATGGCCATTTCTACCTTAATATGCTCCTGACCCATCCTAACCAATAAACCTATTCTATTTAAATTACCAGATTGGCAATGCACACGCAACTTTTCGGATGTTGTGTCTATGGGCGACGGGATCACTTAACATCAGGTGAACCATCTGCTCATATCTAATGTTGAATTTATGTCTGTCACTATTTTTTAAATAGCAAGTCAATTGAACATCAGATGTTTTTTATCGATATATGATTTAATTTTGTGTATTTTTATATTATTAAGTTGGTTTTCTGTGCTATGTTTTAATTTAACGGGTATTACTCTCATGCAAAATACTATTCATAACATTTGAATAAATGTATGATTTATCTATAAATGAAGCATGCATTTATGAACTCGTATACAAAATCAAATTGCAATGTATTATGAATGACGTCAGTGTAATTATCTACTCCCTAATGGTCCTAATCAAATCATGTTTCCATATAAGCGCGAAATCGTGCATTGAAATCAAATCTAGAAACCTCAATAATTACAACGAAAATATGAAACAAATTATCGTAAAATTACGAAAAAAAAAATTGGATATGAGATTCTCCCATTACCAGGGCAGTTATTATTAAAATTGAAAATAGACATAAAAGCCATCCTTTAAAGGTAAGATGGAACACTTCAAATGGTCACAATATTTTCAAGGAAATTTAAAGTAAGAAAAAATCTCAAAAACCTAAACGTGACAAGCCTATAAAGAAGATGCATGCAGGATAACCATTCCATTTGAACCACAAAGCTTACGTACCAATACCGTAACATTTCGAAAATGCTGAAGTCTATAGGGAGACCTCTCATCCCAGCCGAGAAGGCACTAATTAAAAATAAATGTTTGTTTATCTTCAATATGATACAAAGTAAATTATCCAAACTAAATATGCGTCTAAAAATACCAAAAGAGTCGTATTGCCAAGTATAACATTCATAATACCGACACATTTTGCTGACACGTGTAAAGTAAATTATATCTTTCTATTACTAAATATTTTAGAAATTATTTTTATTTAATAACGCAACAATGTAAACTTCTTTTAAACTCATTAAAATTCATTGTCGGTTACACGTGATTTTATCGTAAATAAAAAATAAAAATATACTTTACCCGTTAATTCTGGCCTCATGGTGCTTAGTACCTTTGTCCTTGGCCCATGTGGCGATGCAGCGCTTGACACCGCCGCTCGAAGCTCCCACAGCCATTATTTTCTCGTACATTTTTTCCCATACCCGCGGCACAGCGAGGAACCTTAAACGTAATAAATTATAAGCAGGTACAATAAATTGTTATCCTTTAGACGTCATACAACAAGGTCAATACCATTAAGAAATCTTGCAGGCGCAGTAATTTATTCACGCTAAGATATCTGTTTACTGTTAATGGCATTTGGAAGTTCTAATACTATCTATGTGAGTTTTGAGCCAATTCGATCATCAAACGCATCGAATATTACTCGAATATATCGAATAGCACTTTACATCGGTTTTCTGTAAGTTCCAGATCGTAGTGCACAAAATTGGCTTAAAAATCTTTGAAATAATATGGCGCCACTTTAACACTGGGTACGACACGCAGGGAGCAATGTCATTATTGGAGACCGCTTAAATCAGTCTCCAAAAATAACAATTACAACTACTCTATAACTGCAAGTTCATTTCATTCCCCTGGTGGGTTTTGTAACTACTTGAAAATAACTACTTGAAATGTCACTATATTTCAAAGAACCAGAAGTCAGGTTTTTTCTTATCGTCCATACTAAGATTATCCTCCTTACTAAAGGCTCCATGGCTACCTGGTTCGAGATAGCAAATTCCATGGCAGCAAGAACCGCTGCGGTGGTCTAAGAAGCTCTTTTTTTTAATTAGACCTAGATTGATATGAAAGATTTAGAGCTAGATTGATATGAAAGATGAATACAAATTCGTCAAAACAACTCCAATAAGTACTATTTACTTACCTTGTTGGTCGAACTTCCTTAAGGGTCTCCACTAAGCTGCCTTTCAAAGCATCTGGTTGAGCGAAATATACAGGAACTGCGTTCATTAAAGTTGTGTAGATATCAACAACCTGTGAAATGAAGAAGCAATGAACACTGTCACAAAATGAAATAAAAGTGACACTTAATATTGAAAGTGGAATACAGAAAATTTATATTAAATTCATGTACGTGTATGTAGTGGTGCCGTCTGGTTAAAAAGCATCGAAATAATGATGACAAATGAAGGTAAAATGGTATACAATTCAAGGCTCTTATGTGTAATACATTAGAACCATGATTGATACACCATCTTAGTCTTAGCGCCAGTATTATTTGATGGTTGTCAATACGAATAAATCATATATGGTGTTGTGTATGGAAAGCGTTAATTACTTGCCATATAGCAAGTAAAGAGAAATATAATACTAATTAAATTTATTATTTTATTCATTCTATTTTTAATTTATAATGATAACTTCTAAAGAGCCTGTCAAGGTGATTATCTGTCAGAGCATAATTTCATTAGCGACAGCCTTGTACTGATAAAGTTATTGTATACATTTATTGTTTAAGTAAGATAGAATACCTCATTAATATATATTCTGTCTCTAACTCTTGTGATATTGAGTAATCACCTACAAAGCCTTTGTCGTGATTGTCTTCATACACGCAACTCATCTAACCTTACTTAATTCCTCGTTAACAATCTTTACTAGATTGTGTTTTGATTTACCGTTTAAAAGTGGCTTTAATTCTATACAGTGACTTGTAATATTATCTATACTAATATTATTAAACTGGAGAATTCGTTTGTTTATTTTGTTGAACACGCTGATCTTACCCTACGTTCGCACTGACGAAGCATTCACATAAACACAAGTAAAATTTTCTCTATTTTGTCAATAAATTAAATTGATTTCACATTGTTATACATCACGATTTATGTATTTTTCATTTACTTGCAAAATATCAACCATTTTTTTTTTAGAAAATACTTCATATACATGGGAAAATACACCCACTGCTATTGCACGACACAACGTACTACAAGCGATATGAACTTGTATGTTTACAATAACAGTTGGGGGCAAAAACGCATTTTATGTATGTATGCATGTATGTATTTAACGCGATAACTCTCAAACCACTGCTCCAATTTAGACGTAATTTGGAATATATGTAGGTAATATTAGTACAATTTTTAAGTTCGTTGGGCAACGAAATCGGTTAAGTAGTTAAACCGATATTGAAATAGATGTAAAAATCCACGACATCCAAGTTTGCTATAACTATACTATACTAACTACTAGTATGTATTCTCTAAGTTTTAGGCTCATTGAAGTCTGTCGCTATACTATAGGCGTAAACGGCGTTGCTTTCTGGGTTTCACTTTCTCCGCTCATCGGCGATTCCGCGGGCCGGCGTCCCCGTGACACACTGCGCCCGGGGTCGCAAGAAAGTGCCCCCGCGGCCCATTGTGGCCACCGGCGCGCATCGCCCGTGTGTACGGAATACTAATGGTTCAATGTTTGGGACCGTTCACCTTAGACGGTGTAGGCTGATGATCGAAATGCATTGATTGGTTTTCATGGGTAAATAGCTAAAGGGCTGCACCAAGCCAATCGGGCGTAGTATCTATAAAGTAAAAGTAAAGTAACAGCCTATTTTCAAATTGTCCCACTGCTGGGCAAATTTCTCCTCAAGATAGGGTATAAGGCATAGTCCGCCACGCGGCTCCAGTGCGGATTGACGAAACTTCGCATATTAGATGTGCAGGTTTCCTCACGATGTTTTCCTTCACCGTCGAGCGCGTGGTAAATCAGCACTTAAAATTGCAATTAAGAAAATGACAATTTCATTGGTACCGGCGCCTCGAGTATACAGAATTAAAGGCGAGCGCGCGGACACTGACCTACCACGGCTCTATTGTTGTATCCGTACTAATATTATAAAGCTGTAGAGTTTGTTTGTTTGGTTGAATGCGATAATCTTTAAAGCTTTTAGCTCGAAGTGGAAATTTCTTTTAGTGTTGGAAAGCTCATTCATCGAAGAAGGCTCTAGACTATAGAACATCACGCTTCAACCGATAGGAGCGGAGCAACAATGGAAAATGTCGCAAAATCTGGGGAAATTTATTCATTTTCTGACATCTCTCCTATGTGACGCAAACGAAGTTGCGTGGGTCTGCTAGCAATTATAATTGTATATAATCTATTTAAAATTTTAAGGATATATATTTTTGGATTCGGCAGCGATTTTTGGATTTAAAAACTAAACCACTTAACTATCTTGATGAAGTTTTCACTGTGGGGTGGGAGCATCATGAAAGTATCATCCACTTTGAAATAAAAAGGATTACAATCTTTCAAATCGATTTATTAATGAGTAGGAAAAGGAGTAACAAACAATCAAATCTTTCAACCGAACTGAGGCCTTCCTCCTTATATCGAAGTCGGTTAAACAAATGATTTAGCATTCGTTGATTCGATACCCACCGTGTTACCGGATCTTTGCCGTGTAATGTATTCAAATCGCAGAAGCGTTTGGCACGCATTCGGCTGACAGGTGGGAGAGTCGCAGGTCTTAGCCATTATCGCCTGTTCACATCGAACCGGTTGGGTGCACCACGATATATTGCTTTGGTGGAATTGTCGCGGGCATTGTGTATATTTAACTACTTATGTAATAACTACTGTTATAAGCCTCGAGGGTGTGGGTTCGAATTCTGAAGGAGGACAATGATTTTCAATTGTTTTTTTCTGATTAGGTAATATGGACTGAGCACTTGATAGTTTGTGAGATGTTCCATGCGTTGGATGGACATATAATAGTGGGTCCTGCACTTGCTTTCTTTCTTGTCGTGTCTGATATCCTTCCTATAGGGCTATAAGATAAAGAGGGATGCAGTGTGTATCTCTGTATGCGCACACGCTTGTGCGCTATATATCTTAAGTGTCGATAAAATTGTCTTGTATTTCGGCCGCCTTGGTTTAGGGGGACATTGTATAAACTAGGCAATTGGTTAACCTCTTGTAAAAAGGGCTGCTGTGGTCGAATTTCATCCACGAGGATCTCATCCAAACTAGTTCCATCCAAACCGATTTCTATTGAGTCTGTATTTTTAAGATTTATCTTTTAATTATTTCTCTCTTTACCCTTGTTTATCCTATTTCCGCTGTACCCTCATAGTCACCCTACTTCCGACTCGGCACCGCCAAATGCCGACGGCAAAGTTCAATCGAACAATACCGCGGGCATGCCGTTGCCTTTTGAAATCCCCAAGACTGTGGACTATTTAGGTTTGGTGGGCGTGCATATATACGAGTGTTATCGGAGTTGTTGTTCGTTTGTTGTTGTATCACTAAGTCACTGCCAACGGGTTTACTTAAAGTGGGTGATGGAGCAGAAAGTTATTATATGATGACGATTGCCCCCTTCATAAGCACGTAACTAGACTGCTATGGAACAACGTATCTATACTTATAGTTCTATAACTAGTAGTTCGGTTATTATTTTACATTAATTTCAATATATCTTAAACTACTCAAGTGATTTTGAAACCAAAAGAACTTAAAAATTATACTAATATTATGTAAATATATTCCAAATTTGATTTAAATTGGAGCATCAGTTCAAAAGTTATCGCGTAACATACATACATACATGCATACATACATACATAAAATGCGTTTTCGCCCCAACTGTGATTGTGAACCTTACTCGTTTCGCTCGTTCGGTCAATTATAAAGCTGGAGGGTTAATCTTTGGAACTACTGGTTCGAATTGAAAATTTCTTTCTTTCTGTAGTGTTGGAAAGTCCATTCATCGAGGAAGGCTCTAGGTTATATAACATCACGCTTGAACCAATAGGAGCTGAGCATTAATGAAAAATAACGCAAAACTCTCTTGATCTTGCGAAATCTCTCTTATGCGACGCAGACGAAATTGCGTAGGTCAGGTAGTCGCTTACACAGCTAAATCTTAGAAAACTTTCCTGGTAATACTGTTTACTCTAGGCTACCTTTAAATGGATTAAAATAAGTAGCCATTCAGTCACAAGGTATGTTACCTTTTTTATATTTGATTTCACTTTATTTGCAATCCGACGACGCAGAACTATCTTCAGTGCGGACGAATATGTTTAAAAATAAATCAAATGGAATTGCGTTACTTAAAATAACTCTAAAATATATTCTTTATTGACGTAACAAATAGTTATTCACAAATTCATTGACCCAATGAAATATTGCATAAACTCATCCAGTCTTCAAATTTAGATCAATCACCCTATATTCATTGATATCGTTACAAATATCTCAGTTGTCTTGTAATCAATTTCAAAAACAACATAAGGATGATATAATGCAGGAAGGCGATATAGCATCATATGCAAATAGCGTTAGCTAAGAAACGTTTAGCCGTTGCGTCGACGTCGACGTTTCTCAACCCGTTTCATTGTGGCGTCACAGTTAATGAGATCGTCTCTCGTGTTGCGTATAGCGGGTTAATCTTTATAACGTTACCGTTGTGCGCTATCGTTATGAAATAAATGGTATTTTTTGCGATAATAACGATGATTATGGCGTCAAATGCCTTCTTACGGTACGGAATTATCTGTTGAACAATCCATACTGTTTTCGTGCATTGTTTTATTAAGAGTTTCTATTTCTCCTATTCTATTATTATATAGGTTATAGAATTTTATTGACAATGGAGTTTGTGGATTTCTTTATAGAATCTATTGAAATTATGCAATTATCGATTGTTTATAATTGACTTTATCAATGTAAAATTTCAATGAATTCATTTAACTGTAGATATTATATTATAAAGGACTGTTTATATAAGTACATGGCCACTTATTATTTTATTTTTTTTTTTATTTTAAATAGAGCGATGCAATGAAATAAAAACATAGCTTCATATGGTAAAGCCATTGTTAAAGATGGGTCTGGTAAAGATTTGAAATGAGCATTTCGTATTGCTGCAACTTATGATTCTGGCTTACCCTTACCTTATGTAAAACATATAAAAACTATGAAAACTGGCTAAGTGCGAGTCGGACTTGCGCACTAAGGGTTCCGTACCATTATCTATAAAAACGGCAAAATATCATGTTTGTTGTATGGGACCCCCCTTAAATATTTATTCTATGCTGTTTTTTAGTATTTGATGTTACAGCGGCGAGAGAAATACATCATCTAAGAAAATTTTCTATCACGGTTCATGAGATCCAGCCTGTTGACGGACGGACAGACTGCGGAGTCTTAATAATATGATCCCGTTTTACCTTTTGGGTACGGAACCCTGAAAAGAACACAAGATGTAACATCTCATGTTTGTACACCGATTCTATTAGTAAACGTCATATGCATAGTCAACATGTCATTAAATTGACAATTTTAAGCGACCGATAGATTAAACAGAAAGATTTACGAAAAATCGCGTCTTATTTTTATTTGCTCTGATAAATGTAACGCTGCATTTTTCAGCGTAGCACGCTAGCGTTGCACCGACTCGGTTTTGCGCCAAATAAAGCGTGACAGCCGCCGCGTTTCCGGTCAGCTACTGTTATTCGGAGAAAGCATATTGTCGGCTAATTCGTAACGTGTACGCATTGCCGCTCGAGCGTGTTGCGTTTGAGGAAAAAACGAGGAACAGACATTTGCGATTGTAATTCGCCAATTACAACGTGCTCGGTTCCGTACGATCACGCTAGCGTGTTTCTTGGACGATTATCCGATCGGAGAATGGATAGTTGCTTTACGTAGGTCTTTGTTGGTATCATCGCGTCCTAGAGCGATACGATTAGATTGCGTTTAGTATATATGTCTGGCCATCTGGCATTTCGGCGGCCAATCAATTGGATATCAACAAACGAAGGTATTAGATTGAAATATATAATGCCCTCTTCTTTTTTCGCTCATTTCAATTTCAGTCCTAAATATTTCTCCCTATTTTAACTACTGGCCTATTCTTTCCAAGTTTCCATATGCTGTAGAAATCTGTCTCCGTTTCAAAAAAAGTTGCGAAAAAATGTAGACAAAGGTCTAACCTATTATGAGTACACTTAGGAATGATTCCTTAATGTTCCTTGTTAGTTATAGTTATACTTAAATAAGGTAGATATAAGATCTATAAATAAAATGTAAGTAAAACAGTTGCACGGTTAATTAATGGGTAATTTTGTATTTTTTTAAAAATAATAAATAAATAAACATTAATTACACCTTATTGATTCCGAATTGTGTAATATCTTTGTGTAATATTTAAGTAATAATATTTGCGTAATATAGTAGAATAAGTATCAAACGTTTTCGCTTCATTTTATGGCCAGTTATTTTGTGTTTGTTTATTTTATCTCTATATTTAACTGGAACAGACTATATCGGCGACATTATAACTTAACAAGAACCAATACTTACCAATACAATTTGCGCTCTTGCAAATTTTAAATTGCCTGTAAAATTATTTATCACGAGTCTCCCAATATGTTTTATTACCGAACTAGATAAGATAGATACGATAAGCTTTATGATAATAAATATTGATTCGCTTGACAATATGACATAATACTTCATGTGAAGCTTCCATTGTCTGAGGCAGTATGGTCAAACGCCTATTACCATTGTAATGGCCGATTAGAGCCTTATGGTCGACGATTTCCTGCTTCGTATCTTACGTCATCTAGTACCGCTTACTTGAAAGTCGATCAATGATCAATCTCCTGTCCATCTTAGTCGCGATACTTACTTGAGTTGGCCTTTCCACACGTGCGTTAACAATGCAAATTTTACACTTGAATCTCTGATGAGTTTGATTCGTGTGGAAATGTCTAATCGGGCATTGGGGCGAAAGCTTTTGTTTTTTTTTGTAGATTTTTGGCTTTTAGTAGATACAGTACCGAAACTCGGTTTTTTGCGTCCACTGCATGTGTTCCAATCTTATCCGCCTTTCAGAATAAAATATGCGTATCTGGACATTTCTGCGCTCCTTTAGGGTCTGCGCCGTATGACTGGGCACCGTTCGCACAGCCCTAGTTATGGCACTATGTAGATATCGTAAAAGTTTTCATAATTGAATATTAAAATCATTAAAGTCTGAACTTCTATATATTTTACATGATACATACTATATATACATGGTACCTTCCATCATAACAACAGTGTTATCTAGTTCACTTGCGGACCTGGCAGACGTGCAGCCTGAACTTTGTTAATTGATAACAGCGCGATCTGTTTCATTAAAATCGGTCCAGCCGTTTAGGAATTCAGTAGCATACACTCGTACAGAAAAATAATATATTTAAAGACTAGAAGACGCCTCGATAAAAAGGCTTCCAACACTAAAATAAATTTCCAATCCGAACCAGAATTTTCAAAGATTTCAACTAAACAAACAAACTCCCTAGCTTCATAATATTCGTATAGATATAATTCCTCAGTTAGTCAGATAATTATTGATAAACATAGTTGCACTCTATCAATTCCGTTTAATAATTCGGATGGAGTTTTATAAGGTATTTTATTAAAATTATTTATGTGTAATATAAAATTATTATTAAATGTCACCATCCTTTGACACAGAGAGGTTTACAATGGTCTCTTTCTTTGGAATGTTTCTTTCTTATTATTCTTACGTCGTCACCTGTCTTCTGTGCAATAATGAACTTGCGTAATCCCATCACAATGCCTCGTGCCACAAGAACAATTAGAGAGATAACCATTGTCGGTGCACCGGCGCGTGCAACCGCCTTATCAGCTGTTGACGCCGTGACGTCATAATCTATTGATAACGGAGAAAAAAGTGTACATATTTACGCATAGCTATCTCCATACAGTATTTTCATATTTCAAACACTTTAAAGCAAAAGTTATTCAACAAGAAGATTTTCACACAAAATTACCAAAACCGACTTCTAACGCCTTCGAAGTGTACTTTCGTGACACATTTTTTCCGTTATTTTGATTTCAAAAACCAAACTACTTAACCGATTTTATTGAAAATTTTATGGGACTACACTTAAGATATCTTCTTTCCAAAAAAAAACGAATCATCAAAACGACGAAGAAATCAGCGAACATACATAAAAAAATACGATCGAATTAAGAAACCTCCTCCTTTTTTGAAGTCGGTTTAAAAACAGAATAGAATAAATATTTAAGAGGGGCTCCCGTACAACAAACATGATTTTTTGCCGTTTTTATAGATATTGTGCCGCGGACATTGATTGTGTATCTAGGGTTTTTTGTATATCAATGAATTATTTTATAAAACTTTATATGTGCCAAAATTTATTTCAGAAATGTAGAAAAGTTACTTGTCTTATTAAATTTATAACAGTAGAAAAATATTAAATATGCCCATTTTGAAATGCGAGGACTGTTTTAGCCATAATATTCGTGAATTTTCTGAACAAAGATGTAAACTAAAGAAATGGCTGTGAATACATTTCTGTAAATCCTTATCGATGCGACTTCACATTTCCTCTCAAAGTGTTTCTACAAAGATATTGTGGATGTTGAGACGCAAAGTGCATCTTTATCTTTGCACTTTCATCTTATCTATAAATTGGTTAAACCTTTAGTACTCAAGACAGACAATGTCCCCTGTACCCTTTTTATTTTCAGATCAATTTTAGATCAGGATTTCAATTTTAAAATACAGACGTGTGGACACAGTTTGTAACAAAATAGATATTGCAGTAAAGAACGTAAAACAAATTAAAAACATAACAAATAAAAAAAACCTGTGGCACTCGGGGACTGCCGCGGTAAAGCTATTGCATAGCATTTTTTTATTAACTTATGCAATTATAATTATTTATTTATTTTTTATTTATGCAGTATTTTTACTCATTATAAAGATATGTTCGTATTGTTTTATTTCGTTCGTATGTATAATAATACTACTATCGTTTAGTTTTAGAGCCATCTATTAGGCAAATCAGTAACTAAACAGCAATATAAACGAAATATTTAATCTTTGTGTCGTCTATAAATACTTTTTAGTTTTTGAAAAATATTTCAAGATAAAACTTGTTAATAGATCTTATTTATTTATTTAAACTTTATGCACAATAATTTTGCACAAAGGTGGACTTAATGTTAATAGCATTTTCTCCCAATCGACCTTAGGTAATCTTATATAATACACTACATAGAAAAAGCTCTTCTATTATTAAATACGAGGACAAATTATATTTGCCTTAATAGACTCAAAGATGGGGTACGTTTATTAGATCAAAATTTCGTTTTTGTCAACAGATGGCATTGATTATGTTATTAAATATCTTTCACTCCTTAGTTACTTAAGTAATTTACGCGTGTGGCAAAAGATGGTGCTATGTATTTATTCTGTTTTGTGTAATGTCATTATCAACTTATGCAATTATAATTTTTTTTATTAATACAGTATTTTTACTCAGTATAAAGATATGATAGATATCTATACACC
>DWHK01000285.1:0-15208 GCA_018247855.1 Graphium androcles | reverse complement strand
AGATAAATAAGTTCCGTTCTGTCCTATTCTTCTTGTTTTTAATTTTTGTACGCTGTGTGCTTAAAAAGCTTAATATTTTAGTGGCACGGAATAAATAAAAAATTAAATATCCTCCACTAGATTTTAATCAATTTATTGATGTTTATATTAAGTAATTTTTATAATGTAAGTGTTATTATCATAAACTGACGCGCGATATTAATAATTCTAATCTTAATTGTATGTGTGAGCGTATTTTTTCAAACTCCTACTTTAACTTTAACGTGTGTCTGTGTGCCCATCATGGCATTGCAGCTCCCAAAGGGGCTAAACGATTTTGAATCAGTTTTAATTTATTCGATTGGTGAAATGTTCGATATCTTAGTTATTTATCAACAAAATTCGTTTAGCAATCTAAAGCTCTTAGGTCTCTTTTAGTTGATATCTGGAATAGATAAAATTTTAAATTTACACATTAAATAGAATATTTTGACCGAGCGAGAGAAGCCGGTAAAGTCTTTAATTAGAGTTGCGGCGATATATGCTACGCAATAACTCTTCAACCAGTGCTTCAATTAAAATAAAATGTAGGTAATATAAACACAATTTTCAAGTTTACAAGGCATCAAAATCAGTTCAGTAGTTTATGAAGTATTTAAAAAAATGTAAATGAAAATAATTTCAAGCTCTACTGGTGTATTAATTATTTCATTTTCCTACGGTTTGGTTACTATTTTTTTTAGAATATTGTATTTTTGTAATTAATTTGAGTCTGTATTGTGTTAAGATAGAAATGTATACACGATAAAGTATACGTATTATTTAATTTTTGAAAAAAAAACCATTATTATTGTTTTCAAATAATCAACTTTACAATTGTTCTCTAATAGACTGGCGTACAAATTCCGATAAGGACAGACGTATTATTTGAAAGAGATAGACGTTATGGTATGGTTCCCACAATGATTACGTTCACCTGAGAGTTTGTAGTGACGTTCCCGTCGCATAGCTATCGATGAATATTCCGGTGTTCAAATACCAAATAAAAAAAGTTTAATGTTATCGCCATATGATCTGACAAATAAATAGAGTTTTAGGCTAATTTATAAAAAAAAATTAATGATATAACGTTAACTTCCTAAGAATAAAATGGACACATTTTATTTAGAGATTAAATAGAATACATATTGTAAATATTATGCATTTTATAGGCACGTAATGGTGATCTAATAAAAGAACTGCTATTTAAAAAACGATTATGTGCTTTAAGGATCGCCTTTAAAATTTTGTATCGATACTTATCGATATCGATAATTATTCACACCAGCATCTCTCATAGGAACGCACCTTGACATCGCTAAGGGAAATGGTTTTTTTAATCACATCAGCCTTCATAATATATCATCCCTTTATTTACTCGCAGCTACATATTCGCGCAGCCGGCTTTGTCTGATCTGTGATAGATTTTAGGGCAAAAGGGTCTTGAATACATTCGGTGAACAAGGGTTGCTTATTGAAAAAAAAATGTTGATAACCGACTTTCATGCAATGTCAAGAAGAATGATATCAAAATAGTGCGTCGCATGGGAACATATTCCATAATTCTATGTTCCCAGTAAAACTCCAGTAAAATGTAATTAATATAGCGTATACACGAATAAATTTTGATTAAATATTCTACGAAAGTAGACTATAATATTTACCCTATAACTTTTTCGAATTATTATTATTATTTTTATAAAATATTCAAATAATATTTTACTTCTTCAGTACACGATTGTTTAATAAAATGTATTATTGAGGAAGCAAAATGAGAAAAATAATCAGTACTCTATCCTAATACCCAATCGGAACAAAAAATCAGATAACGAGATAATAAGCGGGAGAAATATATTACATGTGTGGACCTCCAAGGTCAGTCTATTGTAATGGTAATAGCGTCTTAGAAGTTCCAAGGATCAGGTTACGTTAGCGTAATCGATTCTGAATAGTGACCCTCTTTTGTGGGGAATGACCCAATGTCAGGTTGCGCCATAATGGTCAACTTGTGCGACGGGTTTGCGTCAAGAAATAGCAAGTAGGGAAATGGCGTTGCCGAATTTCGTGTCAGGTTCGGAGACAGGTTAACATGCAATTTTTTTTCATTATTTCTTATAAACTATAGAGTTAGATAAGTAGTTAGTACTGATTGAAACGCTTAATTTCGTAAGCTATATTATACTTAGTTATTTTAATAAGGGTTTTTTTTACGCTTCAGTGCTATAAGGCAAAACCCTTTTGTTATTTATTTGAAGAAGTTAATAAAAGGTTTCTATTGTTTTGTACTTTTCATTTCGAAAAGAAATTATTTTCGAAAACATCCGTGGAAATAAAGAAACAATTGTTTTAAGCTTCTCTTTACACTTTGAGCCTTAACAAAAATTCGTTTTGCTGAATAATGCGATTGAAATCATTCCTGGTAAGCTTTAGAAGTTGTCGCTAGTTACTTTGATTTTGTATAAAAGAAATGTTGTTTCTTTAATGATGACAAGAATGTACGTTTTATTTACCACGTGCGCAAGAATCTGCAATAACTCGTAAATTCTAAAAGTCCCGTCTAAGGCAGCTAACAAAATTCAAGTTAATTTAATTATGCAATAACTAGTAAATACTAAAAGTCCCGTCTAAGGCAGCTAACAAAATTCAAGTTAATTTAATTATGCAATAACTAGTAAATACTTAAAGTCACGTCTAAGGCAGCTAACAAAATTCAAGTTAATTTAATTATGCAATAACTAGTAAATACTTAAAGTCACGTCTAATAGAGCTAACAAAATTCAATCGTGTTCGTAAGCGTAGTGCAACGCGCATTTGGCGCCTTGCGAGATACATAGGCATTTTTTTTTCAACATTAGGAAACTTAAATTCCTTTAAGCAACTGCAAGCGACTTTACACCTTAAGTCACGCCAACAAGCATCACATTACCTTTTTGTAACTAATGCTGCGTCGGTAAACTTAAAGTTCAACAGTTAGTCCACTTTAAGCTGCAATCTCTTTTGTAAATGCCAAATAAGGTCGAAAATTCGATGAACAGGATCGATGTCTCCGATCCAGGATAATAATAATGCATTTTTTGTGACGAAAGATGTCCGTGTGCAGTTGATGCACCAAGACAACGTTTTAGTGTGCGTTCTTTTCTATATGTACCAGCTGTGCCTATTATTTTGACTGTGTGTGCGAGAATTTTGTACAAGGACGAAGTGATTTTGATTCTTGATAATAAACAGTTAATTTATTAATTTAATTGGAAAATTTAGATCGGATTATGTTTTCCATACTTTAAATAATTTAAGTAACGTTCTTCCACATATAATTTTTTTACAATTGATTATGAAGAATTATCATGTCTTGCTCGGAGTTATTTTACTCTATCAATTTCCACGTGACAAATAGACACGACAAGCAGAGGCAAATAAATATTGAATAAATGAACAGGATTGCGTGACAGTTTGGCATTTGACCCAACTAAAAGTTTATTTTGGGGGCGTAAAGAGACGCTGTCTATTGTTATTTTGTTTCAATAATTACGGAACGTTATGTGTTTCGTTCATAGTGATTGCGTAAGGAAGTCTGTGTTTGCTTTGTGCGCGTTTTTTTTTTTGAGTAATCGATCGCGTTAAATTAAACTAACGTGGCGACATGCTTGTGAAATATAATTTGTGAGTGTTAGATTGTTTAAATTAACTTTGTTATGACTATTGAGTTACTGAATGGATTACTTATACTAGCACCGACGACGACTGCGATTTGTAACATTGGTCGACAAATTTACATTTTCAGCACAGACCTTTCAATATATGGTACTTAACAGGTATTATTTTTACAGAAAATTTAAAAAACACTGACTTCAACTGCCTCAAAAGTAGACTTCCGTAATGTATTCTCAACTTGAACTTCAACTATTTGATTAATAACTTAAAAATTACTTGTCGGATCTAATTCAATTCAATTTAAATGGGACACACGTTAAGCCCCAGCTTTCAAATAAAATAAGAATCATAAAAATCGGTTAACCTAGTTAAAGTTTCCTTAGTGACGAATAAAAAAAATTAGTCGAATCGAGAACCTGCTCCTGTTTTGAAGTTGGTTAATAACTACAAATGTACGTTGTACGTTGTCATAAACCTCATCTGAAACAATGTTGAGCTAAGCGAGAGCTATAACGCGACAGATAATGCTCGTTTTACTTTTTGGATAAGTCATTCGATTTGTTTGATTTTTATGTTTAAAACCTAGACAATATTTGTCCATAATGGATGAAAAAAATTTCATTTACGTGAATACTACAGATTGTTAAATATACATATTTTTACGTATTTTATAGCGTTCATTTTGTTTCAAGATTTTCCAACATTTCAAACCCTTTGCGTGTTCTTAGTCACAGCACCAATTCTTATAAATTAGAGCACTTAATTATCTAAAAAATGTCGGACATCTATTCATATTATATTAAATACGGTATAAACAGTAGTCCATTGATATTTATGTTTGAGGTAGAATGCTAAGACTATAATAATATTTTCTTGGTATATTTAGTATCCATATAAAATTCACAAAAGCTACGCGATGTGTAGTTTACAAAAAAAACAATATTACAAGTTTAAACGCGATGATTTGACTATTAAACACAATATTCAATTTAAAAATTAAAGAAGCAATTGTCAAGACTGTTTGTGCTGCATACAAAAGAATAGAGAAACATTTTTTGCATCGTTGGTGAAGCGATTCCCAAGAACATGTGGACCGCTACGTTGTTAGATCAAATACACCATCCTGCCGGCATTGTAGTGCCTCTATCAAAAGCTCCAAAAAAATCTTTTCACCCGTCTCGCTCTAATCCGTGAAAATGGACTGCGGAATGAAAGAGCAGGATATAGTGAAACTCCTTTTGACTTAATTGCTTCCAAGATGAAAAGATTTCAAACAATGATGCATTGGCAGGAACAACAGTGCGTTACCAAAATGGCATCGAATAATTGCTAATTTCGTCGGAAGTGTTTTAGGCTTAGGGACTTTTTTTAATTTATTTTGGTTTATAGAATGAAAAGGTCATTATAACTTATTATAGCTTACAGGGTAAAGTACATATAAATAATTAATATCTATTACCATAGTGTAATTTGTAATAAGGCATCAAAAACACATTGGAATGAATGAAAGCAAAATAAATTGTTTACCGCTATCAGAAAGAGTCCTCTATTTCCAGTGTATTAGAGCATACACAGGTTTTTCCACCGCTTCAACATTCAAAATCAAAGTAACAGATATTACTCCGGTTATTTAATAATTAACACTACCACTGCGGTTTAATCTTAAGAGCAGAAATAAAATAAATAGATTTAAAACGTACGGGCATCTTAACACTAAGCTTACATTACACTTTACAGTAATCGTTTACTAATTGAAACATAACATACAGCTTTCATACTGTAAGTTTAAGGCCACTCTGCAAACCTACCGGAATGCCATTCTTTTTCACTCCTTACTACCATTTTACCATTTCCATACAAAATGTGCTTCTAACCTAACTTACCAAGTGACCTATTCTTTCTAAGGCTAGTAACGCTTAATCTCAAATATTTTTTTAGTTTTGTATTTAATATACCTTTTGTTTTCAGATAAATCCTAAAAAATATGAAATGCGCTAAGCTACATTTGCAAGAGAGGACTAGAGTCAGGCCGAAATCAGAACCACGCCACGGCAAACCTAGAAGATATTGCCAAAAGCTCTTAGTAGATCCAAAATTTAAAGAAAACGAGCAATGGCCAAATTTGGCACAAAGGTAATTTCATTAAATTTTATTTTTTATCATACCCGAACATTTGGCGCGTTGACCCGAACTTTCGGGTGGTTATTGTGTTTTTAATATATTTTTTATCAATTTTTATTACTAGGTTCCATTGCGAAGATAATAAGAACTTCAATTTGAATGAAAGTGCAATCGTTGAGAGTAATCACGATGCCAACGACCTGTTTCTCACAGTACAAACATTACAGTTCAAGGGTGAAATAATTGAGCAGAATAAAAGACCCCGTACTAGTTTTAAATATAAAAGTATGACAGCTGGACAGAAACACAGGATGTTTGTGAAGCAAATCGTCGATGAATCTGCTATACAAAGTGATCCTGATAGGGAATCGGAACTCACTTGCTATTATTTTGACGACTACGCAAAGTACTTTGTGGGTAACGATCAATCACGACCTCCATCCCCAAAATCGAGTTTATTTATTTCCAACTCAAACTGCATTAATAAACATAGGCTGAATAAATCAGTGCAAGTTAATTTAAAGACCGCGGCAGATACAAGGAACAAGCAACGTAACACCAACACAAACGGCAGCAAAAGTGATGTTAAACTTGAGGATGAAATAATTTTTAAGGATATCATGAATCCTGGTATACCAAAAGTGGCATATCATAGACGTGGAAAAAGGAAAAGCATCACCATATCCAAAGCAGAAAGCCCCGAAACAGTTCAGGTAATAAGAGTTGACGTTGTGTGCAATTATAGCTGCAGTTCTGCTGCGTCCGATTACGAAGACAATAAAAAGCAAAGTAGTAGTCAAACATGGCAAGCCGAATGCGATAATAATGAAACCAATTTGCAAACGACACACTATAAGAATAAATATTTATTGACAAAATCAGTTAAAGCACTTGACGAAAACGTCTCTGCTGGTGCTAACGTTACATTGCTCTGTAAGACATTCAAATTGACTCACCGATTACACACATCAATGGACAAAAGACCGAAAAACATAAACAATACGATTATTTAAGATTTACTTACTAGAATTGTCTATTTTGGCTGTTTACCGCCACCCCTAGGCATCGACAAACTAAGACCGGCTTTAACTGTCTCAGACATCAGAAGACATGCAAATTCACAAGTACTTTAGGTTACGCGTCATACGATGGTACTACTACGGATTGCCTAACCAATGTGTGTATCAAGAACTGTATGTTACTACTTTACCACTATTAAGAACGAAATAACAGTTATCAATTGTTCGATAAACGCATAAGCTATTTATGTAATAAAATATAATTATATGGTGAATAAAATAATTTAATTTAGTTTACGAATTATTTGACATTGTTACCTTACGCAGGAAGGCAATTATGTACCTGCAAACATATCTGGCGTCAGTCCGGCGCCACCCTTATTTCTAACAACTGTTCCTCAAACTGTTGGCTTAAACGTCTGTTTACAAAAAGGAGCTAAAAATTTAAAAAAATACGTGTACTATGTTTTAAAAATAACGTGTAATATGTTTTATTAAGGGTTCGAATCTAAGCTTCTTAGCGAGAAATAGAAACTTTTTAACAACTGTTTATACGTGATAAATTGATTTCATAACGATCAAATATTTTTATTTTAATACCTTATTTTTGAAAAAAAAAGTATTCAGTCATTTTATTAGTCAAAATATGAAATAAGTAATAAATTGTGTGTGTATTATTGATGTCCAGATACTTTGAGAACCTCAGCTATAAACTAAAAAAAAATTAAACGTAAACTTTTCACATACCCTGTGATTTAGAGCGACGGTCCGCACAATCTATTTCGTTCAGAAAACATTTAATCTTAAATTCTCGATAACAAAAAACAGATTGTAATCAATCTCCCTTGTCTAAAGATATTACAACTTCATTACAGAAATACTTATACCTATTTTATTTAAGTGAAATGCAAAAACCATTATCTTTAAACTGTTTGTGGATTAAGCCAATTAAACTTTATGGATTCGAAAAAACTAACCCATAAAGTTTTATTGGCTGTCCATAGTGACCTAAATATATAACATTTTAAAAGTAATGGCGATGTAAACGTAGAAAGAATTTTTTAAATGACAAACTTTTAGTTGACAATTACAGACATTTCATGAAAAAACGTGTTATTTTTTAGGCTCATTATTTTATTTATTAATTTAGATTACCGTACATTAAAAAATAAAATTTTGTTTACTTTTGGCGTAGATATTCCAACAGTTAGCAAACTTTCAGATACGAATAACGCCATCTTGCGTTGATCAGACGTAACTTTATTACAACATTGCCCATGATTTCTGCCCCATTTTTGAAAACTACTCAATAACTTTTAAAGAAATTGTATTTTAATTGTCCTCAACTTTACTGATGATAACATATTATTTGATTTTTGAATATAGCGATTTCATTATTGACTGTTGATTAGACGACATTTTATAATTAACAATGTAAACAATAATAATATTTATTTATAATATCGTTGGTAACATTAAGTATTATGTAGTTAGGTACGATGTAAGACTAGTGAAAAATAATAACGATGCATCTTTTAGTATAACGATCGACTTGACACAAAAATTATAACTTAATTACGTGCCACCACGAAGTTAGCGTGCAGAGGCTTGTAGAAACTGCGAACGTTAAATTATTATGGAAGCTATTTTATAATGCTTATCAGATTTGCGACAAAGTCGAAATATTTCATCGGGACAATTACCAACATTAACATAATGATTTACGGAATTTAATCCGGAATTAACAATTTTGATAGTGTTGATTTGTTTATTGAGTTTATCATTTCGGTAAAAGATTTCTTTTCCTATATAAGTTAAATGAAATTCACCATGATGTGATCGAATCAAAATGGACCTATAGTTTGAATTGTGCTCTGAAAGTTAGTGTAAGCCGAGTGTAGATCAGTAGCAGAGACGGGAATGATTAACTATCGTAACGGAAACATTTCTGAATATTAATTTGTAGTGGAGGTCACTGGCGGCCTAGCGAGTGTGACAGCGCCGCTGCGAAAGGATTGGTACGCCATGGGCCACCCCGCCCGATGGGGTGAAATGTGTGTGCCAAATTTATAGGTGTGAGAGATGGAACTTCAGGGTAGTCAAAGGGTGAGGTGGACTTCGGACCACCCTCACTTGGGGGGCTGTGGACCCCCCAATTTGCCCTAGTCCGGCACCCCCGCCCGGGGCTCCCCGTCCGTTTCTGTCCAAGCGATAAGAGGGAAGAGGGGTGAGCGTCAAATGGACGTTTTACGCATAATTTAGAGCAGTAAATGGATTCGAACAGGCTCTGCAAAGCAAGCCTACCACGGTGGCATAAATGTACTGATTTTCTAAAACCATTTTAGTATTTGGTGACGTGATGTCAACATGAATTGTGTTGAGTTTATGAATTCTCATTGACGTCACTGAAAATATATGTCAACGGTTTTAAATTAAAAATATTTGCTTTCATAAAAAGGAACACTTCCTGCATGCAAAATGCTGAGAATTTTGTATGTTGTTTTCAGTATTACGTGAGTGTTTACGCAATTCACACTTTCAAATTTATAACAGTATACATAATTCATAAAATCAGGTGAAGTTTTACGTAAAAATATTGTACGGACGATTAGGATTAATTGTAAATCCTTTCGATGACAAATATAACCATCATTTTTTCATTAGTAGCTGTAAATAGGAATTGTTGAAATCGTTTGACTATATTCTTATTTCTCTGACACAGCATCTCATCAGAGGTAAACAGCAAAAGCTAGACATTTTTAAGGTTTCGTACCCAAAGGGTAAACAACGGCACCCTATTACTAAGCCACCGCTGTCCGTCCGCCTGTCTGTTCAGAAGGACCCCATGCAGCTGTTGAGTTTTATATTGTACGATGGTACGGAACTCTTTGTGTGCGAATCCGACTCGCACTTGGCTGGTTTTATTAGAAATAATACCTGAATACATAATTATAAAATTTTTCGTAGTTAGTAATCACAGGATGGACTGAGGCTTATAGTCGTCATTTATCACCTTCTTGACCTACGAACACTTTAAAAATTTTAAAGTTTGAATTTAATCCAAAAATGTTCATTTTATATTTATATATGTTTATAATTAATACATTTATATATACAAATAGGTGTATGTTTGTAAAACGCCTTTGTAACACAAGCCTAGAGCCTATAATAAGGGCAGCGTTTAAAAAAATGCCATGAAACCAAAAAATCATATAGATATCCTTTTGAGCCTCCTATTTTATTTCAATTAAAACAGATATGTAGTATCGTGCGAGTATTGTATGGCACTGTACCATTCACCGCAAGCGGCGACACATTGCAGCAAGAGTTTAGTTACTCGATGAATTTTTAAAGAGCTATCTACCCTTTTCAATTTAGCCATTGGAAGAAGGGTTGCTTCACTGTCCAAGCGCGGCTGACAATCCTTTTTGCGTTGATTAATTATTTACGCAAATTTCTTAATTTAGACGCGAGTGCAAAAATCGCGGTAGTGCGTCGGGTGTTCAAGTTCTTAATGTTGAACTTTTTTTTGGTGGCATATAAGAAGTGTAAATAAAAATAAACTGTGTCGACGTGCAATAAAGTTTCATTTCAGTTGACGATTAATATACCTTTATTTTTATTTTTGATTCCTGAAATTCTTTTTATCACTTTTAAATAAAGGGTAATAGAATGATAATAAAACAGAAATTTAACACATTTTCAGATTATGGCTGGGTCTATTAATATAGATAAGCATCATGGCGTAATTACAATGACCTTCATTTTTGAACTCCTTACGAAGTTTGTTCTACTTATTTACTCTGAAATGGCTTTAAATTAAAGTTAACATTCAGCACTTGTATTTATTCGAGTTCCATTTACTGTTGAGAATTTTTGTTGAAGTTTGAAGGTTGGCTGCTAACTAACAAGATATGTTTCTTAAAAATTTAATACTAGCAACATCGCTGATCTAACCTTATCGAATTTTCTATTGTAACAATAATTATTTTTCTACTTAAGATTTTCAGAAAATTTTTACGTTAGTCTGGTTTTTACCCATGACTTCTGAAATTTATCAGGTACCGGAATAGACCATATATCTTCAAATGTTATTTTGTTAGTTCTCTTTATGTAATCTTTTCAGCCTTTTAGATACAAACAGACCTACACAGACATGGTATAAAATCACATGTGATCTAAATGAAACGAAAATATTTCGCATCAATTTATAAAATATCGACTTATTATTTTTTAAATAATCAATCCTGCAATAAATATAATATTTTTAAATTGTTAGCTACTAGTTATACCAACACGCAGTACCTATCTTTTTTTCTTCTTTTCCATAACGTTATCCTTATTATAAGATCAAAGTCCTGTGTTACAAGGGCATTTTACCATCATAAATAACACATACAAACACTCAGATCTGAAACAAGTATTTGTAGGTAATACATATATTAGCTCCGGTTGGGAATCGAACTCACGACCTGCGACGCCGCAGCCAACGTCTTAGCAACTGCGCCAACCGGTCATCACTCAGTTGACGTTACATTAATAGAATTAATCAAAATAAACTTTTAATTTTTCTTCACATTTAAGTTCAGACTTAATATTCCGTATACAAACTAGCGAGATAGATGGTTTAGTTAAACGTTTAATCGTGACAGAGTATGTTTGTGAAGTTATAGCTGGGCAAATTATCACTGGCAAATTTATAGTAGTTTATGGTAGTTTATTTTATAGTAGTTTATTTATATTAACGTTTTTTTTTTACATCAAAACAGGAAGAAATATTAAATAAAATATTATTTGTTATGGCAGTACTTCGACCAGTGGCTGGAAGTATAAATAAAGTATTAAACACTGCGATTTTCACGAGACAATGAGTCTATTTCCGCTCGCGCCGTTGGTCCGATTGAAAAGCTCAGCAACGGCTACAAAATTGCGTAGAGCTTTCGTAACGCGTAGAGGATACATATTAATACGGGAATTTAAGCCGAGCGGGCGTCACAAGTATTCCGGCGCGCTCACCCCAATAGCTAAGTCCGAGCACGGTCTGTGTGCGTGGCCAGTTTGCGTGTGTGTGCACAAATTTCATAATAGGTGTGCGTTGTGCTCGGCTCAAATTTTACATCTCGCGTCTTAGTTATACAGGATGATGTAAAAAGATCGCGTTGCGTAACACTTCGCGCGGTTCACAACTCTATATGAAAAGTTTAAATACATCTTGTATGTATTTAACCATGATGATTAAAACTATTGTTTAATTTATGATGTTTATTGTAAATAAATATTACAAAGTGATTTATACCTTATTTTGTATTAATATTAATACACTTGTACTTGCGACACTTTACTAAGCTTCACTATTAATTGTTTATTTATCTATTTTTTACAATTACGTTACTAATGCAAATATACTACATTCCTAATCATGGGATGCACGTGTCTTTTACCAATTACAGGAGTTACTTACATGCACGAGAATATAGTATGAAAACAATCACGAAGCGGGCGAGAAAAAGGGACCTTGGGGTCAAAGAAGAGACGCAACGAAGGCGAATTTGTGCCACAATCTTAATTTTATTAAAAAACTGTTTTAATTTTTCCTATAATATTTCGCCTTCTCCATATAACAATTTTTGCAAGTTCATATGTGTCCTTATTTAAGAAGATGGCACATTCAGCAAATTATAAGAGAGAAAACGAACGTCACTGCGACGTCTACCTCTTATTCGTCTGACTTAATTGGCCGACCGAGCGAAGCGAGTGAGGTTTACAATTACAGTTGAGGCGAAAACACATTTTATGTATGTATGTAACGCGATAACTCTCGAACCAGTGCTCCAATTTCAATAAAATTTGGAATATACATATGTAGGTAATATTCGTTTAATTTTTAAGTTAGTTGGGCATTAAAATTTGGCAGTAGCAAAATAATCGCGAGGTCTAAGTTCGCGGCGAACAACTAGTATTATAAATAATATTACAGGAAATGGATCTGTGATACTGTGGAATTTTAACCAAAATTACAGTTTAAACAAAACACCACGAGTACGAGTTAGACAAGCGCACCCAGGTAAAGGGTACCTATTTTTTGGGATGTAATAAAAACAAATGGATTTTTAGATTTTTTCTTTATTTGTGTCATCAGGTATTTGCTTCAATTAACAACAAAAAAATAATGCAATAACTTTGACATTACCGGTTGGCGCATTGGATAAAACGTTAGCTGCGGCGTCACAGGTCGTGGGTTCGATTCCCACCTGGGGCAAATATTTGTCTACAAACAGTTGTTAAATAATAAGTAAACAGGCCTACAAATAGTTGTTTCGGATCTGAGTTTGTGTATGAGTAATTTATGTTTGTAAAAACGCCCTTGTAAAACAAGCCTAGAGGTTATATTAAGGGCAGCGTTTTTTTTCCTATACAAAATTACCAATTACATATATTTCAAATCGAGACGAATTTATGAGGTTATTGCGTATAGGGTAAGTTTTAATTTTCCAACACCCTATATACCCGGTACGCACTTTAGACTTGCGTCCTATATCTACTTATAGCTACGCGTAGGTACGTTATTAATTTATATGTAGCAGTGAACTAACCATCGCCCAGCGCCCCCATCCGCCACCCCAAGCTACCTCTGTTTAACCATTTCCAAATGAGTATGCAGAAGACTGTGCCGAATACATGGCCACGCGTGGAGCCACCATCGGATACCCCCTGGCCCTCTAAATTACTTGAGCTTTAATTAAAAGCCCAGCAATTCTGTACATGACAAGTATTCCAACAACGACCGCTATGACCTCTGATAGTGCTAACTGAAATTCGCTATTGTTACGTCAGGATTCGTCGAGGAAGTAACTGATTCGATTTGAAGATTATTAAAAATTAATATATCTGTGGAAAAACTAATGTTTTAAATCATTGATATATTGTACATCACGATGTGTATCGTAGTAATAGAAGGTGTTAAGTAAACAATAAAAGTGTCTTAATTATAAATTATGGAAATATGTTACACATATAACATATTTCTCTTAATGTTACGTCCTTCTGAATTCTCAAAAATACTCGTACAATTAAACTTTACAAAATAATTAATAGTAATACCTATATGATGTTCTACTTACGTATGAAACAGTATATGGAATGATGTAAATATTAAGATGGGCATATGTTTATTCAACCAATGTTTGAGAATTTCATGTCACAGGGACTTTTAAGATCAACTTTGTGTTAAAATATATTTTAAAATTTCTTGTTGTAGCGAGCGAAGCGAGTGAGGTTTACAATTACAGTTGGGGCGAAACGCATTTTATGTATGTATGTATGTAACGTGATAACTCTCGAACCAGTGCTCCAATTTAAATGAAATTTAGAATACATGTAGGTAATATTAGGACAATTGAGCATCAAAATCGGTTGAGTACTTTAAGAGATATTTAAATAAATGTGAAATAATTTCAAGAAAATGTTATAGCGTGGTCTAAGTTCGCGAATTACTTAGTTATTAAACATTTCCATCGAAATCTCTTGAGGTATACATAAATAGTTTTTCCTATGAAATCAATCAACTCCAAGTAGGAGCAAATATAGAGAAACGTATACATCTTAGTTACATTATGTTGAAAAATTCAGAAGGTTCGTATAGAAAAGCCCTGTGGGAAATCATTGGGGCAAGTATTCTTTAGTTGTTTATTCTGTTTATTTGTATATTTCCTGTATATATTCGAAGTGATTCTGATTGAGTATGGTTTTTTTATTATGGTACAAGGTTAAGCTAACATTAATTTTAACATTGATCATAAATCTATCTTAATATCTTCCGTGTTAGTATATATGACTTAATATTAAGCAATAACCGACACGGAAAAAATGATGATTGAAGCTTTCTCAAGCAAAACGAGTGACATTGTGCTGCGGGAGTTTTTAACACACTGATTCTATCTAGAATTTTCATATTTATATATACAGATATATGTTGAATGGGTGGATCGACAATTTTTAAATTATTCCTTAGTAGTAGTAAGGAATCATCTCGTTGGCCCTTTCTAAAACAACCGTCCATCTGCAACGCGCATAGGCATCGTTTACTAAATCTGCGGCGATAAGACATTTTATTGATACAATTTTATGACCAGCTTATCACTAGGAAACGCGCCGCAGGGAAAATTGAAAATTGTACCGTGGTAATGTTTATTCAATTTAAAGTGATTTGAAAATCTGTATAAAACTTTTATTACGCCCTATTTCAAAAATGTTGGTTCTACGGATTTTTAACATGTTCGCGATTGCTTGAAATATATGTTTTAATTTTTTTTTTCAATTGCGGATCTTTATTACAATAACAACGAAAATATTAACAAAGTGAGAGAATTAACCTAACTACAAATCTAATAAACCTACTC
>DWHK01000284.1:0-15214 GCA_018247855.1 Graphium androcles | reverse complement strand
ATTTATGTTTGTAAAACGCCCTTGCAACACAAGCCTAGGAGCTTATAATAAGGGCAGCGTTTTTTTAAAATAAATAAATTTATGTATTCACCATACCGTTGTTGCGTGTTTAAATTATTTTCGTAATTATAACTTTTTGTTTTTGTTCATTTTAAAATTAATGAGTGGAAATGCTGCAAATGCGCATTTATTAGAAACATAGTTCTTTAATTAAAGTTTTTTTTGTACCCGTTGATTTATTTATGAATAGATTAGTTATTTAGTTTTCTATCATACATATGGTTTATATTATATATGGTCACATGGTTGTAATAATAATTATTTATATTATATATATGGCTCATAAGTGAAGCGTAAACCGTTTTATTACCATGTAATACTTTTCAAAAAGAGTTAGAAATCTTGCGAAATGATCAAAGTTTTTGTAAAGTTAGTGAATACTGCTTAAAATATATAAATATAATAAATGATTTGTTATTTTTTTGTTGTTGAACTGTTAGGACGCAATCTACGATTTTCAATTTACTTTGTTTGAATTTATTAGTAAATACCACAAATGTAAAAACTTTTGAGGATGTGTAAAATATCTTTCTGACAAAATATACCAATTGCATATTAAAAATCCTGTGCTAAATGTCAACTTAACAAAGTATTTGATGTTGGTATTAACTGCTACATCCTTAAATGTTGAGGCAGTAATCAAGGCTTCTTTAATTAACTAAAAGAAGTGTTAAATTCTTATTAATATTATATTCTTATTTCTAATATCTAGCAAGATAACTATAGGTGCTCGAGTTACACAAGCACGTTCACTAAAAATTCAAATTACACAAAATAATAACGTATATTTTTGATTCTATCCATATCAGTTAGTCGTTACGTTGACAGTGCGGTGCGGTTAATCATTAAGTACATTAAATTGCCGATCTACTTGAAGAAGTAGATTAACGCTATTAATTCCCGTCTAAAGACTGGTTGTGCGTCGAACCCGATATTTATGCGATATGTAAATGATTTAGTTGCTCGAAGTGCCACAAAAAGTATCACATAATTTACAACGAGATAAATATATTTCGAATACAGAGAAAAAAAGAAAATAAATTATTACACTGTGTACGATTGCGCGTATTGAAACTTTTCATTCGTTCATATGTTTGTCATGAATGATGAGTGAATGGTGAATGAACCGTTCGCGGAGTGAAAGAGCCGGGCCACGGATCGAGCACGCTTCGCCACCTACCTATTCAGGATGTGTCGGTTATGGTGTGGATCTAATGATCGCATCCCGCTTTGGACGCACTTAGGATTGCGTGTTTTTGCCCAGCTTCTTGCAACTGCCCGCTGGCTGACCGAGTACGGGACGGTGTAACGGCGTCAACAGGAAACTTATCGCTCATATACAAAGGGACCGGAGACGTCGACATCTCGTTCATATTAATGTTCAGGTCTACATATTTCAAAAGAGCATGACGTTTTAACACAATACGTATATTACGCGATAGTTAGTTTTATATACTATTTTACAATATTAGGTTTTTCGATAGTACGAAGATTCCATAGAATTTTTACATACAACTATTGCTCTTAATTTGGAAGCAGGTAAAACCAATAAAACGATTTATATACAGCTATGCCAGTGGTACCATTTAAACAAAACTCAAAACTGTGTCTTGATAAAAAACCACGAGTAAATTCAGATTATTAGAACATTAAAATGCATAACTTTTGGACTCGATCAGAATAATTCAAATGAATCAATGTCTAATGTATTGATGAAATGCAAATATAATTAAAAACCGACCGGGCTTCGGCTGTTATAGCGTTGTGGCCGTTCACTTATGCGGGTATGGAGGCGATACATAAATGTATGTATTGCGAGAATCACATTGGTAACATTAAAATCCTCCTTGCATTCGTTAGCCGCGGCTGGGTAAGGCAAAATATGTGCACCGACTCGATCTCGCTATTCGCTCCGTATGATTTTCAGAAATGGCGACGGCATAGGCAGTAAGGATACAATATTTTTATGCGCAGCGTTTTTCCTTAGTGGTCGTTTTTACGGCCATTACCGTATCTAAAGTAGGAAAATCGCTCGAGATGCTACATTCTAATGACGGCTCGCAAGCCCGCGCGTGCGCCGCTACTCAGCGCGGTCCTAGGGCTGCCACTGCCACGCACACTCTTTATATATTACGAAAGTAGATTCATTAATTTGGTGTAAGTAGATACATTTCATACTAATATAGTTTATAAGCTTTCAAATGCTTCCTTAGGCATGTAACCGTTTATTATCGCAAATCTTTAAAACTTTTTTTAATTAGATTATTAACCAACATTTTTTTTTTAATTAGATTATTAACCAACATTTTCTAATATCTATCTAATAGCAAATTGAATAGGTTCTATTATTTCGAATTGTTTTGTTTGTATATTATTGTACTTAGAATAATGAATTTAATGAACTATTGTTATCTTTAGTTAATTAATTTTAAATATACAAGTAGATTAATAAATAAGGTTAGGAGGTCTATGAAGGTCTTAGATGTCAAGTAGCTTGAAAAAAATATCGTTTTTTAAATTTTAGAAATAATTGTCATTCGTTATCGATATAAACATTATGTCTCTTAGTTACAACCCTAACTGGTTGTGCTGCAAGTTATAAGTCATGCTAGTTTTAAAGGGTTGAATGTGATCTATACGAAAACTTGTCATTGCACTCTTTATATGATGTTATTTATGTATTCACCATATCGTTGTTGCGTGTTTAACTTATTTTCGTAATTATAAGCTGGAATTAATTATAACTTTTTGTTTTTGCTCATTTATAATTAAATTAGTAGTTACGCTGCAATTGCGTACTTATTTGAAACATATTATTGGAACATTTTTTTATTAACTGTCAATTTATGAATAGTTTAGATATTTAGTTATTTATCATACACATCATTAATATTATCTATGGTTCATTGATTGTAATTAGATACATCTATATATATATAAAACAAAGTCGTGTTAGTTACACTATTTATAACTCAAGAACGGCTGGACGAATTTTTATGATTTTTGTATTTTTTGGTTTGTCTTCATCAGGAATAGGATAATAAGTATTAAAATATGATATTCATCAATATAAAAATTATTTTTGAAAAATTATTTTCAAATTAAAAACATGTTTTGAAACATGTCAACATATCAGTCAACAATACGCAACTGACACCTCACGTAATGTTGTCTATGGTTTGATTTGAAAATACCGCAAAACGTAGAAATTGAATTTGACCGGTCGATGTGTTTGTTTGTGCGAGTGTTACGTGTTTCTACGAGTGTTATTATAATAAATCTTATTGTACCCATATACCATCATGCTGTAACCATTAAGAGCGTCGCAAAAATTTTCTTAATCTCGCAAAATCTCTCATGTCAGGCAGACGAAGTTGCGCGGGTCAGCTAAATATATATATATAGGTGATAACTGAAGTGTACAAATCTTATGACACGATCAAGGTTTTTGTAAAGCCAGTGAATAGTGATGATGATGATAGTGAGATTTTAGCTGATGAACTGCACTGATGCAAGCTACGGTAATGTAGCTTGTATATGAGGAGTTTAGTTAATTTCTTATTTTACTTTGTTTGACTATATTAGTAGGTAAAAATTTCTGGTGTAATAACATTTGTAATTTTTTCACGCAATATCAATTCTGAAAAGGTATAATTACGGGGCATATAAATAAAAAATACATATAACCTTTATAATTGATAAATACATTGTATACCGATAATTCAAGGTTTTTGTGCATCGCGAACAAAGTCGCCGGAGGTGTTCCGATATATGGTGTATAGATCGTGAACGTGAGATAAGTAGTGTGTATTTCAAGGGATAATAGGAATTTTTCCGCGGCCAACAAACGCATAAAGTAACGCCGAGGAGGCGCCGAACGGACTAAGGGGAATAGTGCCGATATTTACTATCTTATAAACAGGACGTCGTTAGTAAAAGGGAACGAGAACGTTTAGCGCGCTAATTTGAAGAGGGGCCGGTGTCGGTGCACGATGGCATCTTCACGGCTTACAATAGTAAACAAATGTGTCGGCTGGACGCAATTACTCGGCAGATGCGCGGGAGCAAGGGGCTGCGTCACGCCTTGTATCGCCATCACGGTCCACCGGCGGACTTATGCTAATGGTCGCCGCGCCGCGTAAATTGGAGCTGCGCTGCAAACGAAACGCGTCCGCCTCTTTATCTTATTACTACCTCGCGCTGGACGCCCGTGCTTCTCGACAACGAACAAACTGAAATGAACCTTCAACCGTACACTCAAAGTATACTTTCTGTTCTTCTTCTCGCAGCCTCCGACTCCAGAGAAACTAAAGATTGGAGGGCCGAGCGAAATCCGAATACAAAAACTGGCGCGGGAACGAACGTGAAACCGATTAAAAGGCCACATCACGATTTTGTATGCACTTTGCACTCATTCGATCTCGTGCGGAAAGCACCGCGCCGTCTACTCTATTTTTCCGTTCTGTTTTCAAAGATTATTTAAAGAGCGCCTTGTAATTAAAGCGATTTCTTTGCTTTGTTTATTTTAAGCGAGTTTTTTGTTGCGAGCTTAGTATATCCGTGAAACAACTCCGTATTTTTATGTGTGAAAATGACTATTGTTCTGTAGTCTTAATGAGTAGTTTACACTAGAGGTAATCTAATTAAACGTCTTAAGGGTTATCGCCTTAAACCCTTAAACATACTTGACTTATACTGTAATATCCGCAGCAAATCAGTTATATACAACTTTCCACTGCTACTTAACTTTTTACGGCATAGATTATTATGCACACAAGAAAAGTAGATATATATTTTTTATCCACGGAATCGATCAAGGCAGTAGCGCGATGATTGAATATTTATCCGTGGATCAACAATAATAGATCCCATCAGCGGTCGGTATGTGGTATCACATTTCATATAATAAGAGTTCAATACATCGTACCGTGAAATGTGTCGATAGAAAAACTTAACTAACTATAACTGCTAACGTGTGAATCGTATTAGAAAAAAGCTGTCAAGTCATTCGCCTTCATAAACGGGTGGCATTCGATTTGTCGTGATTAAATTCCGTCCATTAGTGAACCGTTACAATCGATAGATGCAGACGGATAATGTGCTTAATAATCCGACAAATAGATTTTAGACTGCCAAATCTCCGTACGCCATACTCTAATTAAAACAAATGACTTGAAGCAATTCACACCGGTTGCCGGAGAAAAAAGATTGCTTTAAATACGATTGCAGATGGCTTGATTAATAATTTAATGTATACAGTATTCAATTTATGTCATGTGTGTTCTCAATAATAATATGGAGGAACAAAATCAATTCTGTTGTGTTATTTTTAGTCTACATTTATTTAAAATGATATGTTTCCTAAATAATATCTGATAGAAAAACTAAGCAATGATAATCTTTAAGAGTCTATTTTGTATATAAATAGATTAGGAAGCAAAAACAAACTACTGTCGACAAAGTTTCCTAGTTAAAAGAAACACTTTTATACATGGTTGAGTACAACATTTTATATACAATGTAAAGGTACCTCCACCCTACGTTAAAATTGAGCTTGAAATAAAGTATGTTTGCGGCATGAGGTTATCGGATAGCCCTTTACGCTCTTCTTTACCCACACATTTCTCTTCCTACTTCCATATTTTCCCACTCCCTTCTATCCAGTGGCCTTTTTCCAAGGCTGGCAACGCACCTACAACTCTTCGAATACTGTATGGTGTCTATGGGGAATGGTTATTACTTAACATACTTTATGTTAAGTAATAACCATTACCTCCCGACCGAATTTCGGCCACGGTGGCCAATCTACTCAGAGACCAGCCAACTACGCAGGAGATGTTATTGTGCACAAGTGTACTTGCAGACACAGCTGCACTCTCTGTTCCTTTACTCTCAAAGCACCATGGGACGGATATCCGACACGACTCGATAGAGATCAGGCGCAGGACCGACTTTTGACACGTCCATCCGACACATATATCATCTTTATTTTCAGGCAATCAGGCGATGAGTCCGCATTGCTTGAAAATAAGCGATGACAACAACACAAAGTCATTGTCTAAGGGACTTGAACCCACGACCTCCGCTTTATAAATCAAGGCCCTTTACTCCTAGGCCACGAAGGCAGTTGACATGAAATTACTTAACATGTCATGAACCATAAGCTTGCTTTCCAACTTACGTCTAAAAATTGAAAATTATATTCAGATTTACCTTTAATCCTAATTATGTTCCAAATATAATAGGACCTCTAATATCACAGCTTATTTTAAAGCAATAGACGACACAGTCACGAACCAGTTAATTATAGAAAGGAAGAAGAGTATAGTCGAGCTCGCTATATCGTACACTTAATACCGTAAAGTAAGTAATTTCGTCCAATTGTCTCGCAAAGTGTAGCCGGCCAATAAACAATCGCTCATATTGAATGGAAGGAAATGTCCGTCTGGAAATTAGCTCGGAAACAAGAGAAAACTGTTAAAGCGGCCCCGTTTATTATATTAAAACGTTTTATTGTAAAAGGGGAACCATGGAACAACGGACGCTAATGTATTTGACTTGTTATTTGTAAACGTTCTTTCTTGTGGCTCTCACGATGTTATAACTTTGTTCGTGTTCTAGCTTTCGAATGTTTTGAAGTTCTTTGTTTTTACGCCTTTCTGTTTGTGTAATTATCAAGACAGTACTTATAATTACGATTACATGCGTGGCCATCATTACGTACATTTACATCATTCAAAAATATAATTGTTAATTTAAAATACCATGTTTTTTTTGATGTTATCCTAGCTTTCGACTTTGTTGGTATCCTGGCTTTCAAAGCTTTTTTGTAATTTTCTTCTTTGAGTTTCTTAAGGCAGTACTAATAATTATCTTTGCTTACACTGTCATAATTTACGAATATCACTTGTAAAAAAATACTATAATTTGGAAGACTGTTTGTTTAGATGTATGGACGCTTGTTCCATAATCACGCTAAATGGTTAAACAGGTTAAGATGACATTTAGTAACACATAGGGAACTTTTATTCTCGTAAAAAAAATTTTTGTAATTTCGGTCCTAATTTTGAACTTCGCAAAGATGAAATAGCTAGCAGAAGCTAAGCTAGTGTTATGAAAAAAAAAACAATTATTTATGTTGCCATACAAACTTATCGTTTTCGGTGATGCCCTGAATATTTATCGCAACCGTTAGTAAGGTAAAAAAGAGTAAATGTGGCTGAAATTCATTTTGGTCATAATATGATTAATCAACTCGATAATCAACATAATGTTTAGTGGGTAAGCAAATTCGATTAAAGCTCCGTGTTCTGGTTCGACAGCGGTGGTGGCACGGTGGTGGGATGGTGGCAATATGGCTAGATAACAGGCCGCACGCGCCCAGCAATCCAATGAGCACTGAAACGGGCGTAACATTCAAATTGCAAACCCGCGCCTGCCCGTATCAAATGTTGTTTTATAGCTAATTCCCAAATTCGGTTATGGCCTATAAACGATCCGCCGGAATAATTTAAATGCAAGCCCGCCTGTATAATGTTCGTACTTTGCCCCGAAATTAGGTATTTGTATGTGAAATGCGTTTTGAAATAGGGATTCCCTTTCGACTTATTTCTTGTGCGGAGGGATTCCGCGGGACGGCGAAAATACGCTTCATTAAGCAGTCATTGCCGGACGATTTTACCTGGAATCCTTCGCGACTTTTCCAACTTAATTTAATGTTTTAATTCGCGTGGAATTGAAAAGTTTAAAATTTACAAAGTCGTGTAGGCTCTGCGTCGTGTACATCCGCTGGTTAAGTAAAAACACTGGTTTTATAAATAAATTATAAGCTTTAATTAAAGGTACTCATAATGGTTACACATACACAACACAAACATAATGCTTTTATAAAAGAAATATTTTAATTAATTATTCATACTGTATGTATTCCACATAATACTATAATTTAAATTTCCTGGAATACGGTAACAGTTTACTGTTGTTGCTAATTAATATATTAAAGGATTTTGTATTGAGACTATTTAATAGATTATATTCTGATTCTATATTTAAAATATAAATTAATTTATATTCTGATAATTAAGGATCATGTTGTTGTACGTTGGAATCACGTGCACAGTATAGCTTAAATGCAACATTTTCATATATTGCTCAGAAATTTAGAAAAAAAAACTATAATCGTGCACTAACTCATGTATATATCGACAATCATTATCAGCGTATAATAAAATTTTAGTAGTCGAATAAGAAAGTCTTATTTATCATCATCAGTAATAGCATCACCAGGTATGAACCATGTAATAATCCGTATATACTCGTATATACTGTTATTACGTTATGAGCGAACGTTATGGTTTAGTTAATGCTTAGAAATAGTTAAAATTTCTAACTGTTACAATTGTACCTGTAGATCCGTAATGGTTTCTGATAGCCACGAATAATATAAATATAATTAACCGTCGTGACTACAGGGACGAGTTTTCCGTGAACGAGCTAGGAATTGTTTAAAGTAATCTTTCCTTTGGCGCAATTTAATTTCCATTACATCGCGAATAAAAGCCAATTTAAACCTAATATGCGCATATATTTTCGTTTTAGACATCAGCTCTGTTAACGATCAATCGCAATGGCTATGGTAACTTTATAATTCTAATAGTTGATAAATAGATTATATAAATAACGCTTTCAACAGCAGTTACAACAGTTTTCAAACAGTTTTTGTACAGGTAAAAGTTAGCAAGCGATTTAGGAGTTAGTTGGTAGTTGGTAGCAATCGTCGTGAAGCGCTAACTGTCAAAGACACCTAAAGCATCCAATGAGTTACTCGTGTGGTCTTAGTACCTGAGAGGTCAATGGGCAGTAGAAGATGGAAATATAATAAAAATAGGGAGGGGACTACAAACATGAGCACCACAAAACTTGGTGTCCTCAGCAGAGCGAGACAGTATTTCCAGCCATCCCACCGTATGCTTTACAAAGCACAAGTTCGGTCACGCATGGAATAGTGTTCTCATCTCTGGGGCATTCCTTTACCAGCTCCTTACATTTAATTGGATCCAACGACGAGTATACGAATCATCGAAGATCCTGTTCTTTCCGATCGGCTAGATCGCTTGACACATCCAAGAGTCGTTGCGTCTCTTAGTGTCCTTATAGCATTTACCACGGGAGTGTTCAAAGGAATTGTTCGGATTAATAGCTGTTGCTGAGTTCGTACCCCGTAACATATCTCCAAATGCAATCATTACCACCTCAATGGCAGTTGACAGTCCATCACTGTGCGATTTTGTCACAATCAACTGTCACCAGTGGTATTTCCGGACCGATAGTGGTATCGGTCCGGCAATACCACTAGGGACCTTCAAGAAGAGAGCCCATTCCTACCTTAAAGATCTGCAAGGCTTCGGGTTACTCCTCTGGTGTTGCGGAAGTCCATGGGCAGGGGTGATAGCTCACTGACAGGTCAGTCGCTTGTTTGTTACCCTCGTTCTCTATAAAAAGTTGAATTGGTTGTTTACATCGGAGAGGTGATAGTAGAAAAAGAAGAGGGTAGAGATATATGTTAGGCAGACGCACTAGCCAACATGAAACGTTTCGTTTTATGTTATATGGGATTATTTTATTATCTTTATGTCTAGACGACATGACGGTAATTAATGCGGTTTATCTTGCATCTTATCGTCATCCAAAGTACGTTTCGATTTTGCCCGAGATTAACTTGCATATCTAATGCAGCAGTGAGTGGTAGGGATGATGGCAAGCCTTATGTATAGACTTTTGATGTGACCTAAAATGCTGTTACTACACTAACATGATAGAAAAGTAGATATATTTGATATAGACAATTGATTCTCGATGGACATGCATAACTAAATACCGTACTGAGTATATATGTACATAAGTTATCGCCGTGATACAATAAATTGAGAGAATATTCTTCTCTGGATCGTTGAAGTTAGTATTGACCTTGTAATCTATTATGTGCTGCGAATTCTAATTGACTTCTTTTTACATCAATCCTTCAGATGAAATTTGCATATGACTATAAAACTACATAATTTCGTCTGAATTTAATGAATTGTAAATTATAAACCGCTCCATCTTAATCTATGTAAATAATGTGTCTACCTATAGTAACAAAAAATGTAGGTAAGTCTACCAAAAATCTTGTAAAAATTAGGAAAGAATATTCTTGAACGTACGCGATGCTGTAAAATTTTCAAAGTGTAACACAGCATTAATTAACACAACAAGTATCCAAAGTACCAGTATATGGGCAACGATCGAAGGAAATCATTGCAAAATGTGCGCTGAGTGTAACGCAAAGAACTGACTGGCATAATAAACTGATATTCTTCTTTAATTAACATAAGAAGAAGACAGTGTTTAATAATAAAATCATAGCAAATTGAAATAGATACAATAATTTCCTTAGCATAATTTACCTATCAAGTACCCGAAGGAACGGTATACAGGTAAGAATCGAATGAAATCATTGCAAATTGTGCAACAAATGCAGTGAGCACAACTGACAGGCGTAATAAAGTGGCATTCTTCTTTCATTTACTTACCAAGGTGTCAGTGTCCAATATTAAAAATTATAGCAAATGAAAATAGATGCAGTGATTTCCTTAGCATACCATCGCCTTAATTTACCCATCAAGTATTCGAAGCATCGGTACATAGGTAAGAATCGAACGAAATCATTGCAAATTGTGCAACGAGTGCAATGAGCAGAACTGACAGGCGTGCGATAGTCGGACGCTGTCCGTCGGAGTGACGCGGACATCGCCGGCGGCCTAGCTTCGATTACCATTAGACAATGCATTACAGTTCCTTGCGTCTATACATACACATAACCTCCTTTTGTACATCGTTATGTGTCTTGATAATCTATAAATTTATGTCGTACTAACATTAAGTGTCATGGACATCTATCAAAATTTTTTCTTACTATGTACATCTTTTTTTATTTCACTGTAGCGAAACTACTTTGTGCACGATGCGAGTAAAGTTTCAAGGTAGCGTCACACGTCAAGAATTGGAGAGTAAAAGAGAGAATAATAACAATGCTTATGTTCAGTATAGGTCTATTATTTTCTCCTATTTGTTCTTCATTCGTTCATGGGAAAGTGTGCTTATGGATCGACAAATTTTGCTTCTGACAGGTGCACTTTGTATATGCACTTCTATGATATGGGCTTTAAGGTCAAAAAATCTAATTTATAAAATCGAATCGAATCTAAAGGAACGATAATTTTCAAACAAATTAAAGCAACCCTTTCGGCCTGCAAGTTAGAATTTGTTGTTAGAAAAATTGGCAAGAAACCCTCCGATTACATACATAAAGATATATGATACAACGAAGTTTTACCATTAGGTTCCCTCGCGTGTATATAAATTTTGTCGTATTTCTAATATAATAAAAAGTATATACCATTTTGTATCCCATAAGCCATTCTTTCGTAAATATGACTATGTTAAAGCAATATATCCTGTTATAGGGCGAACGAAGCATAAGCGGACAAAGTGTTATGGTTTTGGATTTCCGATGAATAATATACACATAAATGGTAATAATATAGCATTCAACAAACACCATTTCGACTTCGTGACATCTTGACACTGTCTATATCGACCTACAGTTATGGGACTTCGAGAAAAAAACATACAACTAAGTATCTCTTTTAATCGATTTCACATAATCCTTCCAACCTCCAATACAATTACAACACAATAAAGAATGTACCGCGGCGTATCCGAGATTAACGCGGCACTCCGATCTCGGAACAAGAGGCTGTGTGCTCGCGCACCACGACTCGGGCTAGATAAAATTAAAGGAAACGTTATACCGGCCACTATCATTATTGTTTTATTTGCGAAATTGCTCGCCGCACTTAATGGCCGGTCTCGCTATTCACACGGCTCGCTATTGGCGTGTATTTAACGACGCTCCTCTGAACGACAGGCGACGTCTAATGCTGGTAATTGTTTGCTCTGTTCTGACTGACGGCGCGGACCTACGCTGATAATTGCTAAACATATTAAGGAATAATATTTTCTAGATTGTTGCAATTGCTAAAGTTCCTATCTGTAGTTTGTTAGTAATTTATAGCTTTTTTTCCCATTGATTCAAGGAATAATTATGAATTAACTATGTGTTTTAGATAATATTTAATATAGTATGTAAAGAATCACCTAGTTTTATAATTTATCGAGGTGGTAGAGCATAACATCCTTCATACAGTTTTTGCTGCACTTCACAGAGCCAGCATAAAATAAAGCATGCATGGCTTTCATAGTTGCCGGATGGCCATTCCTACCCTTTTCTTTTTCAACTCCTTTCCCCATCAAATCCTTAATATAATTCTATCCCATCCCATCCTTCAACCTGTTTTATCCAATTTTCAAGGCTGGCAACGCACACACAATCATGGCTGACAGGATCGTTTAACATCAGATGAACCGCCTGCTTGCTTGCCAACATTTCCTGTCAAGACAAAAAAAAACATAATTTAATTTAGGTTTTTATTTATTTTGGAATTGCAATCAAAAAATCTTAACAGTTGACAAATAAGTTTAGTATATAATCTCATAAATATATTCGAACGATGGGTCTGTAGTCTGTTGATGCAGAAATATTACTTTAGTATCTTAAATCTACGTAAAAGAAAGAGGTTTTCAAAAACATGGCTTTTTTGAGCAAGTACACTTTCTTATACTTCTCAAATGACTTTCATACATTTTTTGGTTTGTGAGGTTACCAGATGGTTATCTTTACTCTCTTCTATTTCTCATCCCAGTCCTATGTTCCACCGCTTTTATCATATGACCTCTCCCTTCCAAAGAACGAAAAGTAGTAGTGACTTTGTGGCGAGGATGTTGTGAGTGTTTATAGTTGACGGTTATCACACATCAGTTGATCAGGTGCTCACTTGCCAATTTTTAAATATTATAACATTCTGAATAAGGCTATATGTAATCATGTATCATCACATAACAATAGAGTTCTACTGTTATATTACATGCTTATCATGTCATAAATGATGTGATTGTACGGTAAGTGAACTGGCCGTTTGATTGATGAGGCACATAGTAGTGAAACTGCACTTTAACATATTTTAATTTGGTTTTCACAGGCAGATGGAGCTTGCCTCGGTTTAGAATACAGGCTTTTTTAATATGTCTGTGAATTTGTTCGCAAACTCCCCAAAAACAATTATATTCAAGAACAGAATTTAAAATTTGTTATGATAATAGCTTATGGTCTGGGCTTTTTATCCCATTTGGTTGCTTTTTCAAACCGCAATACCTACGACGTTTCAGACACTGTCATAGCTCTTCTTTACGCATATACTTGTAGATTCAGTATAGTGTGTTTTTTGATCTATTTAAGAAAAAGAATTTATCGCAAAGTATCAGACAAAACAATTTGACTACACCTAAAATCCTTGATTACTCTTCGGCGTGTCGAATATCCGTCCCATCTAACTGTGTGAGTAACTTGTGCTAAAATATCTCCCGTCTGGCCGATTTCATGTTGATTGTTTGCCATCATTATATTTAATTCGATCTGTGTTTTGAAAAATATATTTATATAGTTTAAAACACAGTCTAAGTCAAATATTTTTATTTAATATTGAAGTGATAACACTTGCTTATTGATTGTCTAGAATATTATTACCGATTCGAAAAGAACCACTGAGAGATCAGCGATACTAATTTTCTGTTATATAATGTACAAAAAACAAATTTCACTTTAAAAAGCCTGGAGCGAGCGAACTGCTTAGGGTGTGCTATAATTTAGTTAACTATTAGTTCGCCGCGAAGTTGGACTTCGCGGCTATTTTATTTCACATTCATTTCAATATCTCTTAAACTACTGAACCGATTTTGATGCCCAACTTAAATTTCTATTTACAATTCATTTAAATTCGAGCACTGGTTCGGGAGTTATTGCGTTACCTATGTACATACATACCCACATACATACATACATGAACTGCGTGTTCGCCACGACTGTAATTATAAAACTCGTTCGCTAGATCGATTATTAATATTGTAATAACCTTTAACACACAAACGTTCCTTAATACGTAATACGTATATAACGTAAAAGCGTATATATTGTTCCATAAGGAATTTACTTATTCCTCGCAGTCTAGATACCGGAAGAATTAACTAGAATTATTATGATCATCCGATAGATTAGCGGTGTATCTAAAGTTAGTTAAAATCACAAATCTTCTCGGATGGTATTTTATACTAACAAGTGTATTCAACACCAACGATCTTCTTAGAAATCAACCAACTGCGTTGGAGATATTATAATGCGTAGTTATACGCTCAGACACTCTCTGTTTCCTTATTGTCATAGTCCGATGTAACAGATATCCGATATGACCGGCCAAAGCAGCCCCTTCTAGGGGACTACTCCATTCTCCCTCCAGGCGTGCCGGAACAACATGTTCTGACAAACAACCATGGGAACCAGAAGAGCCAGTGTAATGAAGCAACAAGCCTCCCAGCTCCCGCGGCGGATATCGCGAAGGGCTCTGCCTCTCATTTAGGCTCGGCCGCAGAGGACAGAGATACACCTGCCTGCGACTCCACCACGCCGCTGAGTCACGGGCGATAGGGAGAGTGGCCTACGATCTACCGATGCTCTTCTTCCCCGCGACTCCCCTGTGGCTGCAGAGGACAGGAGACAGAGCTTGAAAGTTCGGGGCTCACCTGACCTGGCTTAGACGAGTGAGTGTTGGCGCAAATGCTGGATGCCGTCCACCCTTCCCCACTACCTCCCAAGCACGCGTTGAAGGCGGAGTCGACATACCCACCCCGAGCAGCACTCTCGGCTGGCCGTGTGCTGTGATCTTGTCGGTGGTCATTTTATGAGGTTGGCAATGGTAAAATGTAATCTTTCAGGTATTGTCCAATTTCCAAAGGTGGTGGTTATCACTTAATATTAGGAGCATCATCTATATTTTTTAATAAAGCAAGGTAATGGATTTAGGGACATCGAAAGTTAGACGTAACAGCAAAGACTTATTCTGAAGATAAATTCGTAATGTGTAATTAACCTGTATAAATATTTGAAGTATCTGTTATTTATAACTTTTGATATTGAGGCATAAATGTTCAACAAGTGTTATGG
>DWHK01000283.1:0-15216 GCA_018247855.1 Graphium androcles | reverse complement strand
CGGGTACGCAATATATCAAAGTATAATGTGAACCCATAAAAAAAGAAAATAAAACAAATCCTTTTATTTTACAAGTGTTTAAATAAAGTGCTAACAGGTTTTTCCCTCTCGTAAGAGATAATGACTGTTGATATCCAACTAAATTATGCACTAATGGAAACTTAAAAACTTGTCTCCCAGTATATAAAATAACATATCAGGAAGATAAGAATTATAATTTTGGAGATATTTGGTTGCAAAAATCCTCGATATCGATCTCGGCACACAACGGTACCGTCACGATACTGTCCGCGGCATTCGAAGGGTTAATCGTGTTTGAATCGTTGACGGTGATTAGGCGGCTAAATAGAGTTGCTTTGGCGGCCAGAGCTGGTGGGATCGCGGAAGCGTATGACAGCGTTCCCTTGGCACCGCCGGTATGCGCAGAGCAAAAACCATGGAGATTTTACTCAGCGCGAGGCCGACATAACCAGCACTTGTACCGCGTGACGGGTATGAGTTAGGCATTTGCTATACGTAAAAGAAAAGATGCACACAATCACGCTTAATTAAATAACCCACTTGGCACGCTATGTCTAAAGTTTAGGGCAAATGTATTATTTTATTTTAATTTTTAATTGCTAATGCGATAAGTTATCTTATTAAAATTTATTAAGGTGTTATTTGTGTACTCTCATTGTTGTTAATAGCACGAAAATTTTTGAAAAATATCTTAATTTCATCACACGTCTCAAATAATTGAAATAATATCAACCTCATCATACATTATAAGCTTTATATTAGGTGTACATTTGTCATTTGGTTGCCAAATAATTTCACACACCGTGATAAGACAAACATCACTAAATAGAATATTACATATATTTATAGAATCTAGATAACTGTTACCTGTTCAACTGTTAGTATACTTTTATCTATGAAACATTTAATTTCAGTGATCCACTCTCAAAACTAACCAAAAACATCCTCAACATGAGCATAGAACCGGAGAAGGACAAAAGCATAGACCAGAAGGTGATTAATCAAAAACTGGACGCATTAAGAGATATGTTAGCAAATCACAAAACTGTCAAAATTAAACCAGTTAATGTAGAGTTGAGACAACAGTTGACCGCCATGCGGCTTAACTATGAAAGGAGTTTGAAAGAGAAAGAAATGAGAGAAAAAGAAAAGGCAGTGCAAGAAGCCAAAGTGAAAGTTGAAGTTCAAAATCCGAAGGTTGAACCATCTGCTTTTGTTCCTGGTAAGTGACGATTTCTTTGTGAACCACGGACTAAAATATTGATTTTAAGTAAGAACTAATTTTGTTGTTCGAAGTTAACATTCTTTCAGTCTTACTAATGCTTCTTCTGTTCTCTTCTGCGGTTTAACTCCTCTTATTATTATCTGCTCAGCTCCTGATGGTTGAAGCATGATGCTATGTGGTATTAACTATTCCTCAGGAATCTGTATATTATGAACATAAAGATTAGCGCTTTTAAACAAATAAGCAGAAACACTTCGTTGCTTCGTTATATTAGTATAGTCATACCGTCTTCTATCCACTTCGCAAAAGTTTTTTTTATCTTAATATTAGGTGAACCGTCTGCTCGCTTGCCAACCTTTCCTATAAAAAAAAAGAACAACAATGAACATGAGACATCAGCTGTACCATAGGCTTTGTCAGGAGTCAACGACATTTTTGTATGGAACAGCTGATTTTTTTTCACGATCTCGAAGTTATGCCCATTGCAAAAGTTTTTCTTATTGATGAGTACATTGACATCCTTTCGGCTAAGTACACCCATCTAAAAAAAAACCCTCTAAAAACATCAATTTGATTGTTTTAGGTTATAAAGAATGGTTGTTTTCCTAGATGTTGATAAATATCTCAACAAAGGAAGACAACCGTGTGTTCATATACGAAATGAAATGGCCATGGATGGAAACGCATTTCGTGAAATTAAATGTGTGCGTAGAGTGTGGCTTGCATACAAATCCTACGTTGCTTCATCATTATTTTCGCTGTACCGACATAAATATTACTTTTCAAGAATTATTGAATGCTAAACATTTTTGGTGCACGAATTGCATGTTCGCATGACGAGCATTTCTCGAGGAACGAATGCGAAATTTGTGCTGTATAGTCTGTAGCTTCTTACATATTAAATATATGCTACAAAACTTAACACTTTGTTTTAATGTTTTTTATTTCTGTTATTATTCTATATAATGCAAATATGTACATCTTGTAAATTAACAAATCTTTGTTCATATTATTTAATGCACAGATTTATGAGAATTGGTTTGGTGGGCTACAAACATTTTATTTGCTTTCTTTAGAATAAAACTTTTCTGAACTAATAAGCATGTTTGACTAAAGAAGCGCGAAGTTCGAGATAAGCGTCTCTATTTAAGCTTGGAAAAAACGCTTTGATTTGTTCATCTGGCTATCGGATTGTATATTCTACTCTACAGATCACATTTCTCAACCGATAGATGGAGTCGATAGAGATGAATCGAATAGATCCTAGCTATTCAGGAACACCACAGCCAGGGACATCATCACCGCCACGTACTGCCCCGGTAATGGCAGCACGCGGCGGTAATGGCCTTGTCGGTGCAATTGTCAGCACATGGAACTATATGTGTTCTGCCCAATGAAAGAGTTCTTTTACATACAACGGATTCTGGAAGAATTCAGGTAAATTTTAACTTTTTCGAACATTTACGTTTGGATTAACTGATATGTATATTTGTAGTAATGAAAAATTTCTACAGGAAATCTTTTCTTGTTTAAGGCTGTGCGAGGTACAATAAATGAAAATGATGTGGCCAGGAGATTTGATTGCAACGAGGAAGTGGATTCGCTTTCATGTTCCTTTGCGGCATGTAATGATGAGATTTTACAGTCTTCGTTGGCTGAAGCTTTAACGGTAGATTTTGGAAGCGAAATCGAAGAATGAGAAAATTTAGATGAAAACGACCGACGTCAAATTTTAAAAGGGGATGAAGGGGATGGCAGAATGGAGAAGAAGAAATTGTTCATATTCATATTCTTTATTGTACACAAAATATACACAAAACAAATGAATGAAAAAAAATTGTATCAGAAGATGTCGCGTTAAATTGGTCTGAAAATTTTGACGAGTTCGCTGGTGTGGAAGAAACGTATCTAGAGCAATTTGGCCTTGTTATTGATGAAACTTCCCATAGAAATATTCTAAACTATTTGGAACCGTCAAATAATGAATCTTATAGTGGAACAGACCAATAAATATGCATGGGACATTATTGCGCGTGCAAGCGAAAGCGAAAAAGGCATCACTAAATAGTTATATCAATTCTTCTCAATATTAATTTATATGTCACTATGTTATAGAGCTAGGCTCGATGAATATTGGACGCTAGGGTTACTAGGAGTGCCGTGCTTTAGAAAAATTATGAGCAAAAATAAATTCCTTACATTGTTACGATTCTTGCACTTCACCGATAATGATGTTCTCCCAGACTCTATTCACATTTATGAGCGAAAGATATATAAAATAGCTCCAATCATAGAGCATTGTAACGACAAATTTGCTGAAATATATATTCCTAATAGGGCTCTTAGCATTGTCGACGTCAACGAGTCACTTTTGCTTTTTTATTGCTATGGAAAGGCCGTGTGTTCTTGGGTTCAGTATATTCGAACAAAAGTTGCGAGATTTGGGATAAAATCTTACAAAGTTTGTGAAGCAGAAACAGGCTACCTGTTAAAATTTGTTGTTTATGCTGAGCTGTTAAAATCAAGATTTGGGACAAAATATATATAGTTTCAATAACGTAACATCAAAAATTGTACTTACAATTTCTACAATTCAGTTGCTTTAGCGCGTTTTTTGAAAAATAAACGCACTGATGTCGTAGGTACACTTAATCGGCAAAGAATGGACACTCCGTCCAATATTAAAAATTTAAACGACCGTCAAATACAACGTGGGGAAATTGTTGCTGCACACTGTGGTATAGTTACAGTATTGGCCTGGAAAGATGAGAAACTGGTACCTATGATATCAACTTTTCACAAAAGTGATACAGCTCCAGGCCATAGAGCAGGCGAATGCGAGAAACCATTAGTGGTACACAATTACAATAAATACACAGGAGGCGTTGACTTGGTGGATCAGAAGCTCTCTATGTATTTATTGGAACGCAAAAGAGGGCTCAAATGGTATATTAAAGTGTTTAGACGCTTGCTCAACTGTAGCATCTTGAATAGTTATATAATATATAGATTCAATGATACAGAAAAAAAATTGGATCATAGGCAATTTCGTTATGCACTAGCGAAGGCCCTAGCCTGTCCCCCGTTTGAAAATACAACACGACGAGCTGTTCCTGCCAAGGTAGGCTGCGATCACTACAGCGGAAATCACTTCTCTGCCCATTTCCCTGAAGATACGAGTAATACAGATGATCGGCCAAATAAACGAGTGAATCTACTTAAAAGGAGTGGCGTTGCTTCCATTGCATGTCAAATAAACAAAAGAACAGAAACCAATATGTGCACGAGCAGTAACGTATTTCTGTGTGTGGGTCAATGCTAGAGCGAATGCCACACCGTACCTAGTGAATAAGTGCTTCTATAATAATTATAAGCATTATGGTCATAATAAAAATCAGTCAAAGACTTCAACGTATTTTTTCTAAACGTAAACCGGCGTGTATATGAATAGATCAGTCTGTGCCGAGACGCGGATCCGCGGTCGAAAATAGTAGAATTTTTTCAAAAAATATACTTGTGTCTTATTAAAATATTTTCTCTATGGTATACTATTTTTGTAAATTGTCGGGTACGCAATATATCAAAGTATAATGTGAACCCATAAAAAAAGAAAATAAAACAAATCCTTTTATTTTACAAGTGCTTAAATAAAGTGCTCACAGGTTTTACTGTCTCGTAAGAGATAATGATTTTTAGTAAAAAAATGACGTTTGATATCCAATTAATTATGCACTAATGGAAACTTAAAAACTTGTCTCCCAATATACGAGTATAAAATAATATATCAGGTAAAAATTATAATTTTGGAGATATTTGGTTGTAAAAACGCGTATTGCGCGGCCGCGCAGCCCTCGATGTTTCTCGGCACACAATGGTACCGTCGCGATAGTCCACGGCATTCGAAGGGTTAATGATTAAGAGCTCGTCTCATGTTAGTGACATGTTTATCTGAGCTGACTGTAAGCGTAATGGCAAATAACCGTCATGGCTGTTTTTGTAAATTTTGATTATCTTAACCTCCCGTATTGCTTAAAATAAAATTAAACCGAAACAAACTCAATTACCCATAAACACTGATTGCATCCAAAAATAACAGTTAATATTTAATATAATAAATCTTTGGGTGCAATAGAATAGTACATTAACGGAACATTATGTTACAAATAAACTCAATATTGTTACAAATAAAACAACCAAACAAAATAGTTAATTTTAAGTAAGCTAATAAGTGTTTAAAAAACATTTTTTTCTGTTCCAGGAGATGAATTACGTTGGCGATTTACAAGCGACGGATCAGTTAATGGTTGGGGATGGAGGTTCACCGTTAATCCGATTCTACCGGCGCATTCGATTGCGGTAACCAACTTTATTTAACGATAATTTATATTTTCTTTTTCTCTATCGTTAAATATAATTTAGTTAAAAATGATTCTATCGCTAACGACATTTTTTATGACATGAACCTACAGACACTTACCTACATAAATGTACAAAATAATCTTTCATATTTTAGGAAAGCGGATCGGATCGCTACGTGTTGTCCTGTCCGTCAGTAGAATTGGCATGGCGTCTACTCGACGGTCCGCTATTGACTGCTATTTCTAACGATCATCAACTTGCTCCAAGATTGGCTCAAGCGCTTGCCATATGCGCTCAAATGCCAACATTATGTAAGTGGATTCATGTCAATGGTTGTTTCTTGAAATAGTTAATTTAATCTTGGCATTACCTATTCTGTATCATCATAAGGGTAACAAGCGCTTAACAAATCCATGTGACGAGTATTATTATAAGGTGGCTTTATTGCCCCAACTCTGCATACACTCTTCTTCTCGCACGGCTACAAAAGTTAAGGAGTGAGTGTTTCCGAACCTATGCACTATCACACTATAAAATCTTCCATGTTGGTATTTTTCCACGTTAGAGAGTTCTTTAAGGAAGAAATTTTCAAGGTAGCAGATGGTTCATGTGATCTAAGAGACAACTTTGGAACATGGACTACCACCATCCATTTACTTTTAAAGATTTCGGCGATTTCATACGTCAGTCTTAGTGTAAAAACACAAGTTCTTTTACTTTACTTTAAATTACATATAAAGTCATAAAAAATCAATTGTCGCCAGCATTATTTCCGGACAATATCATCTCATTCACGAGAGGCACTCACTTAAGCACCTATTTCTCCCTTAGAGCTCGGCAACGCTTTTATAATTTAGATGATGCAAGAGTGCATCTCTTTTTAAATACGTTGACTTTTCATTGTTGAAACAGTCTAGATATAAAAAATTATTTTGTATTTGTCCAGCGAGATTCACGAGGAATTGTTTAAACCAATTTAAAGAGACATAGTTCCGAAAAGTTTTACACTAAATAAGGTTTAAAGCTGAAATTACACTTGTAAACTAATTTACTGTTCAACGAAATTTACTATGAGTGACTTTTATTGACTAAAGGACTATCCTAATAAGAAAATATCTTTGACCGGAACTTCTCTGCAACACTCATTGAAGTGATTTTCACCCAGATCCAAAAAGGTTGCCCACCTGGTTTAGGCGTCACGCTACAATTAAGAATTCAGCAGCAAATGTTAAGGCATAAGGCACAGCTAGTGTTGTTGAATATGATAATTGAACGTGCAGCCTGGCGCGCCCGCGTGTGGTGCGTGCGGCGGCTGCGCGGCGTGGTGTGCGGCGCGGCGGGCGGGGGCGGCACGGCGCCGCCGCCCGCGCTGCTGCCGCTGCCGCTGCTGCTGCACGCGCAGTACGAGCACGAGGAGCCCGCGCTGCGCACCGGCACGCACCTGCTGCACACGCAGTACCTCAAGGTCACACTTTTTTTCATTAAAAAAACGCAGCCCTTATTATAAGCTCAAAACTTGTGTAATAAGGCATTATACAAACATAAATACCCAGATCCGTAACAACTTCTTGTAGGTCGTACAAATATTTGCCCGTGTGGAAATCAAACCCGCGACCTGTGCCGCCGCAGCTATCGTCTTAGCCACTGCGCCATCCAGTCATCATTCATGTTGCGTATACAAAATGTAGCCTCCTCGATCGGACCAACCGATAAGAGAAGCATCAACAGCATTTGTAATATGTTATGGCCTACTACCGGGAAATATATGTTTTGTTTCATTGACATCGACTTGATGACCGGTTGGCGCAGTTGCTAAAAAGTTAGCTGCGGCATCGCGGGTCGTGGGTTCGATTCCCACCCCGAGCAAATATTTAGTATCTGGTTGTTTGTCTTTGTATGATTTATGATTGTAAAATGTCCTTGTAACACAAGACTTAGATCTTACAACAAGGGCAGCGTTAAAAAAAGATTAAAGATCAAAAATCTTAACTCAGTTCAGTAGACAATATGCTAAAATATTAAATAGTTCCACTGTACAATAATGTTTTATAAAATCGCCCTATTTTTCTTGTATGAACCTGTTCTATTTTATAATAGAACGCATGATTATGCCATAGCAATGCCGCCAAATTAAACAAAAAGTTTACCCACATCTTGAATATCCTGATAAAAACTTGTGATAAATGAGGATTTATTGATCACAAGGATCTATTCACGTATCACATGTCAATGTAGTGAAACAATACAGAATTTGTTTTATTTATACTTTTAACGTATCGTCGGGTTAATGAAATAACCAGATACCGATACCTACCTTCACCCCCAACTTGGAAGTTTTACACAGCCCACTATTTATTCAAAAATTGATAATGTAACTCCATTGGGTGTTGTAGATCTCTCTCTCGCCACCATCCTCAATACAAGAACAATTGTCTATCTCGATTAACGTATTAATGCCTACTTCATTTCCCTTAGGAGCTTGCGTGGCTGGCGTGCGGGCTGCGAATGGACTCGCGGCTGTGCGCCGGGCCAGACGCAACGCGGTGGGCGTGGTTCAAACGCTACTGCATATGCGTCCGTACCGCTGACGCGTTGTTGCGACGCGGCCAACTGCCTGCGCCTTTCTTGTCGGACGTACGCAAGCGATTGGCCGAACTCGGCGTGTACAACGTGGACGAGAGCGCCGATGACGCCCCCTACCCGTGGGAGGATAACACGAAGTTCACTAAACAACACGATGAACAGCTGTTGCATTGGGTCAACAAGTAAGTACGCATTTTATAAATAACTAATCAGACCAGTAGAGGATTTGCCTAAGCCTAAAAGGTACTATATAGCATAGAGAGTAGCAGAATAGAATATACAAAACTTTCGTCATGAAATAGAAAAAATGTTGGCACCCAATTGCAGCGCCTGCCGGGTTTAATTGTGAAACTGAATTGCCCAGTTGCTTAGTAGAGTAACAACAGTGGAAGCTACCAGACGTAGTGCGATCGGGGAGACGGCTCACTCTGTAAGAAGGTCGTCCTAAAATTTGTCATTGTATTCTAAATTGGACTCATAACTACTTTTTGATGTTATTAGAGATTATTGTAATTTCATTGGTTATTGGTGGATAGATCGCACTCGTATATGTACGCATTTAGCTTGGAGTTATTAAGTTTTGCTAAAAAAATACGTACATTACTCTAAAAACTTTTAAAGTGTCGAACACTTTGAAAGTTTTTGTTTCTTGTATTTGTTTTAGTTTCTTAAAATTTTCTACTCAAACCATTAGTGCACCAGGTGCTCAGATGAATGGTCGGATTGGCGGTCGTTTGAACATAAAGCCTTATTCCTCTTAGTTAACCTCACAAAGATTGATAATGTTATGTCACATTATTGCATTATGTATTTTACCTGTAATAATATGTTATACCTATAATCCAAGGTATGGAAAATAAATAAATAAATTCCTCTAGAGAGAGATAGCACGAGCCACACATCATACATTTATGTCTCGTCAGCATTTTTACCTTAAAAGAAATTCTTTGGCTCACCAATGTTGGGCGAATTCATTATCAGCATCAATCGCGTGTACTCCACACCATCAGCATAGCATTAGCACAGTATCAGCATTAGTTTAATTTATTAGTATTTATTGACCGAGCGAGCGAAGCGAGTGATGTTTACAAGTACAGTTGGGATGAAAACGCATTTTATGTATGTATATGTGTATGTATGTATATGTGTATGTATGTAACGCGATAACTCTCGAACCAGTGCTCCAATTTTAATGAAATTTAGAATATACATATGTAGGTGATATTAGTACAATTTTTAAATTCGTTGAGCATCAAAATCGGTTCAGTATTTTAAGAGATATTGAAATGAATGTACAATAAAATAACCGCGAGGTCCAAGTTCGCGGCGAACTACCAGTTGCTTTAAATATTACAATCAAAGTAACACTCGCGATAGTTTTGTTTCACTTTTATTTCAAGATCTCTTAAACTACTTAACTGATTTTGATGCCAAACGAACTTAAAGATTGTACTAATATTACCGAAATATATTCCAAATTTCATTCCAATTGGAGCCCTGGTTCGAGAGTTATCGCATTACATACATACATACATAAAAAACATTGTCCGTTTGGCAGGCGGCCAGACGAGTGGTCCGGCTGGTGGTCGGGCGAGGCGCGCGGGTGCGCCGTGTACGGCTGGGGGCACAACCACCGCGGCCAGCTGGGCGGCGTGGAGGGCGCCAAGGTGCGCGCGCCCACGCCCTGCCACGCGCTGGCCGCGCTCAACCCCGTGCAGCTGGTGGGCGGCGAGCAGACGCTCTTCGCGGTCACGCCCGACGGCAAGGTCTATGCCACTGGTACGACCCGCTGCTAACTAACGACAATTTTTTTCTTATGGGAACAATGGTAAGCGAGTAGACGGTTCACCTAATGTTAAGCGATCCCGTCCATGAACACACAACATCTGAAGAGTCGCGTGGGCGTTGACAGCCTGCGAAATTGGATTGAACAGGTTTATTGGTTAGAATGAATCGGGAATAACAATCAAAGATTTGGAGGGGACAGGAGTGGGAAAAGAAGAGGGTAGCAATGGCCATCTGGCAATCCAAAAAGTCGTGCATACTTCGTTTTATGCGGACGTTGTGTAGTGCGGTTGGTACTTCCCTGGACGAGCGCGGCCTTAGAAGTACAGCAAGAACGTGAAAGAATGTTATGCTCTACTACCTAAAAAAAGGTTTAATGTATCATATTGCTGTTAAGTACTGATACTTCAAACGAGTAACTGGCTAATATTATATAAATTTTAATAGATTTTAATGCATATGAATATAATGAAGTGTCTTGGTTGTTCGTTTGATTATATGAGATAATTATTGAAACTACCAGTGGAAATATTTTGGTATTTCATTGCTCAATTTTCACAGTTGATCAATCAAATAAAAAGAATCGAGCAGTAATTGATTAACGCCAAACACAGCTAGTGTTGATGTAAATTACTAGCTGCACCATTTGTCGCTCGAGTCGTAACGTTAAAATCTAATCTATTACACATGAATCTGGCTTTCATAAGAGGTTATTTTCGTTCCAACTGATAGTTCCAGAAGATAACACTTTTAAACAAACAAACTTATAACAAGCTTCGTTTTATTATTAAAGATTGATTGTGTTTAGTTTTGGGTTAAATATTGATTGCCACGTTTTTGGGTAAAACGGAATTATGTGCTTACCAAACGCCGCTCTTCTATACCCAATGTAGGCTGCCGTGCGCTACTTCTTCTTATTCAGAAGACCATTGTTTCTTTTTGCCATGACTCGAATATTACTTACAACTTTCTTTTACTTGTAACTCAATATATTAATTATTGTTTATGATTAATTATTTAATAAATATCTTTTATATAAAAATAGTTCTACTATAGATTTCTTTTTATCGAGTATGCATTTTTAAGGATATGGTGCTGGAGGCCGTTTAGGAATAGGCGGCATTGATTCCGTATCGCAGCCAACACTCTTAACGTCCATTCAACACGTGTTCATTACGAAGGTATGTGTAAATTACGGTTCTCCCTTAATTTTTTAATAGGCGAAAGTGGTCGGGTCACCAGATGTTAAGTGATAAACTCGTACACGAATACTCGCAACATTAGGCAAAGAAAAGATTAGGAATGGGCAACAAACCGGCAACTTAAAAAGTCATGCATACTTACTTCATTTTATACTGACTTTTGTGAAGGGCGGTGAAGTTTTCCGGGCGAGCGCGGTTGTAGAAGTGCAGCAAAAGTTGTATGAAATATATTATGCTCTACCACCTATGAGATAACGTCACTGAATAGAAGGGAATGGGAACATATTGAGGATTTAAAGGAGAATGTAACAGTAAAAGAAAAGAGATAGCAATCTGGCAATCTAACAAGCCAGGTGTACTTATTATACGATAGTTTCTTGAGTGAGGTAGTACAGTAAAAGCTAACATATTGACATAAAGTCTTGATAGATTGAGACGAATAATGTGAAATAAAAAATGTGCCTTTGCTGTAATTCCAGAAGATGTTGCAGCATCAAGTCTTTAGTTGTATCTTTACAGTTACTTAATTTAATTATCTATAAATACAAATCATACACATGAAAAGTGCCTATATTTCAACAACAATCAGAAAAGGGCTAATAAAATAAAATAATCTCTGAACGGTTTAATTGTTAAAAGCAGAGGTTTTGAAGCCATAGCTGAAAACAGATACATGTGTATATATGATATACATATGTTCAGTTCATATATGAAACGAAAAGAAGTTTATAACTATAACACCATAATTTGCACATTGGGGTTATAATGGGATGCTTTAAAGCTGCTTGATGCTTTGAATTACAAAAATTGAACAAAGTATTATTACATGTTGTCATATAATAAATATGTAATAAGAGGCTTATTCTTAAATATAGCATTGATTCCAGGTGGCCTGCAACTCCGGGGGCAAACATTGTCTAGCCTTGTCAGCGGATGGCGAGGTGTACAGCTGGGGTGAGGGAGAGGACGGAAAACTCGGTCACGGGAACAGAGCGTGAGTTATTGTGATGAGACAAAATGCTGTTTTAAAATTTGGAATGTCTATATATGTTATTGTTATGTTTGATTTCATCGATATCACGCCGCTTTTGTGTCCGTCTGTTTATCTTGAATTAATAATAGTTGAGAGAAAAGAAGACAAAGATTCAGTGGTAAATCCTATATACTAAATATTTATTTTCTCGACGTGTCTATTCTTAAAACTGAAATCTGTCCTTATATTATAAATGCGAAAGTGAGTTTGTTTGTTTGTTATGCATTTACTTAAAAACTGATGAATGGATTTCAATGAAATTTTACATACAGATAGTTTATTAGCTGGATTGACATATAGATCGGATTTTGAACAAATCAAAAAATATACGCGGATGAAACCGAGAGGTGAAGCTAGGGAATAATTAATATATATTAATGTAACTTCCTACAGGATCTTGCACTGAAATTAACGGTTTAAGGATATTTGAAGTATTTTACGCCTTTTGGACATTATAAAATTATAATCAAGATAAAAACTGAATATATATATATTTTCCCAGGAGCTACGACCGTCCGAAGCTGATCACCGCCTTGTCGGGGCTGGAGGTGGTGTGGATCGCGTGCGGCGGCGCGCACTCCGCCTGCCTCACGGCGCGCGGCCGCATCTACACGTGGGGCAAGGGCCGCTACGGCCGCCTGGGCCACGGCGACTCGGAGGATCAGCTCGTGCCCAAGATGGTAACAGACAATCGTTTCGGTGGTAGAGCATAACACCCTTTCTCAGCTCTTGCTGCACTTCTAATGCCGCTTTCATCAAGTCAGTATAAAATAAAGTATGTATCACTTTTTGGTTATCCGGATGATCATTCATACCCTCTTCTTATCCCACTCCTTTACCCTCCAAATCCTTAAATGTTCTCGACCCATCCTACTCAATAAACCTGTTCTATCCTCCTATTCGTTTCTCAGGCTGACGACGAACTCTCCGGATATTGTGCGTGTCCATGGATGATGGGATCACTTATCATTAGGTGAACCGTCTGCTCGTTTGCCATCCTTTCCATAAAATATATATGTATTAAAGATTTTGTCTTTAACTTTGACTATACATGTCAAAGTTAAAGACAAAATCTATTTAGAACAGCGCACGGTGAGAGTAAAATTTAAAAGTAGCGCAACGCGTCAGAAAGTAAAAGTAATAATAGTAATTAATCTGCAATACTATATATATATATATATATTAGGAATCTTATTTTCTCCTCTATGTGTTACATTCATTCTTGGAAATATGTGCGAATGTGATGTATTTAAAATGTCAAAGAAGTATCACTTCTGACAGGTGTACAGGGCAAGTGTAAGTCTTGAATTAAAAATAATTAGTAGCCTTATTTCATACAATTTGGATGCGTTTGTAGGTGGAGGCTTTGGCACAATACCGCGTGATCGACGTAGCCTGCGGCTCTGGTGACGCGCAGACGCTCTGCATCACCAGCGACGACAACGTCTGGTCCTGGGGCGACGGCGACTATGGGAAACTAGGTAACTTCATTTTTATTTTATGCTCGTGGCTTCATATAAAATGATCATTTTGGGTTGTGCTTGAGATAACACAGGAATAGGTTTTAGTTTTTTAGATTCTCTTCCTGGATTTTACTTTGTCTCTGTTGTGCTATGCTAGGCTGTTATATCTCATACCTGTCGTTGTTTTTGTTTATCATTCGTGTATATTTTTTTTCTTGACGAAATTTGAATGAGGATCGGCGGGACCCTCATGAAATTCACGTAAATCTTTTGTCTTAGCTACTAAATAGGATATTTTTAAACATAACGTACCATTTGGTACATGCCATATTTTTTAAGTAATTTTATATTATCTTCTTCTTAACATTATATCGAAATATCATTCGGTCGGCATCTAATCCATATATTACCGGAATATCAGTTTTTACACAGAGCTAATGGCACTTGTACTCGTAAAATTAATTTAAGAAAAATGTCAAAAGTGTTATTGACAACCTGGAATTACATTTTACATGCCCATTTGACGCATGGATCCAAAAATGCTTCATTTTGCATTGAAGAATTTACAGAAAGATTTGTAATGTAAAAGTAATTAGCTTGTACATATTATTTATAAACTATATATTTATATAACATTTACATGCTTCGTAGGACGCGGAGGCTCGGAGGGTTGCAAACTTCCGATGAAAATCGAATGCTTGAAGGGCCTGCGCGTCGTCAAAGTGGAATGCGGCTCTCAGTTCTCTGTCGCTCTGTGCCAGTGCGGAATTGTTTACACCTGGTGAGTTAAATTAAACAACTGGTAACTGAACCGCGGAATAACGGCTGCATATACATAATTTTCATTTCCGATGTTTCGTAAAATATGTCGTTAATCGATCGTGGTAAAAGCTGTCTAGACAATTAAAATGGCAAGAGGTGTAAAACCTTCATGCTAATTTATGCTATGCATGCTATTTTATAATCAATATGTCTGTTATTACAAGCGAGATATCTGCACAATGTTTTGATTCTATTTGACATTAAATTTAGAACTATTTAATACTGATATAAAACGGAATTTCAGTTTTTTTTAATAAAATATGTTTTGCCTGCTTTAAAATGAACTTTTTAACATTACTACATTTTTATACAAAAATAGTTACAATTTAATACAATGTTAATTACAGTAAAAACCCATGTTATAAATGAATTTTACAGATTCTATTTCTTTTTTCAGTTTTTATGATTAGGAATGAATAAATTAAGGTTTTTGAAAGTGTGTGAACATTAACAAGAGTAATTTATGCCAATTTTATGGAATTTAGTCAAAATTTACAGTTTTTAGGAAAGTTTACAGAAATTATTGATTCAAGTAAAGTTTGATTTTGATTTTTATTATTGACTAAATCGATGAGTGTGATGTAGCTTAATAGCGAGTAGGTCCTACTCTGTTCCGTATGCACTCTCTGAATCTATCTAGGACGCTTTCAATTAAGTAGGTGATGTTTTCCTCGGATATTCGCTCCCAACACAATTTTAGGGCGTTTATGAGCTCTTGTCGAT
>DWHK01000282.1:0-15228 GCA_018247855.1 Graphium androcles | reverse complement strand
GTGTAACAAACAAGTATTATATTTAAAAACAAAATGTTTAAATACACAACAGTTTTTCAAACAGTTTCATCATCAGATTTGGTTGAACCAAATACTCTTCTCTTCTTATTATCTTCTTATTATTATTATCTTACTATTTTTACCATATAAACAAGGTTTTGATCGCTAAAAGGGTAAAGAAGTTGTTATTCATGATACTTGATGTCGTTTCACAACTTTTGTATCCAACACCTGTTACGGCCGGCTAAAATCCCTTACCCAAATAAGCAAAAGGTATTTAGACTATAACAGCAACATGCATTATATATGTTAAGTAAGGGATATATAACATAAGGCGCAATCAACTGTTAAGGACTATGCAAACTATTGTCGACCTGGGGTACGGCAAAGCTTTTGCACTTAAATGTACATAGGTCGATAATAAAAGCCATTACGTCACCGTTGTGCATAAGCTATGTCGTAATTGCATTATCCATGGCAACTTCTACTATATCTGCATACTAATGTTTGTTACCACATAAGTATACTGAACGATGTTCAGGCTCCTAACTTGTTAGATAGAACTAATGTTAGATTACCCATTTGATTGCTGGATGCAGGTAAGGCGTTTATATTAGTTATTAGTTATTAGTTTTCCTAATAGTAAAGTATAAACGAGGATCTGTTCTAAAGTTGGTATTGTTCGACAAATCGCAGGCATGGCCAAATTACTTGGTGAAAGTAGGCTCGTACGTAGAAATCTAGCTGATATACGAAATTTTCGGCAGAACTTTATATTAACTAAGTTAGGTTTCTCTTAATAAACGGCTGATTCTATCATTTGTTATGTCGGTCTTGAAAGTGATTCTGGATAACTTGTTAGGATTGTAGAATATGGTTCTTCTTTATTCTCTATATATCAATCAATGTTTACGTTTTATATTACTCTGTAGATCTGTAGATCATAATAATAACGTAAACTCGTAGGAAGTTTTAAGTACGCATTGATGTACGAACTGATATGCGGACCTTTATCGTGTTTTTATCAAATTCTGAGAATAGTGAGAACCGCCCACGAAACCGGGTGGGCGTGTTTTGTCTCGCCCTGCTCTGAAGGGAGAGCGAACTACGATGACATGTGTATGGATATGGTGATTTTGTTTTTAGTTTTTTGTATTTTGCTACGAATCAACGAATCCTGTTCAATTACACTTAAATATTATTTCTTTTTCCTCCTAGCCTTATTCGCAAATTACTTGGGGTCGGCTTCTAATCTTACCAAATTTTACCTGAAATCAGTTTTTACACAGAGCGACTGGCCTCTGAACTCTGCAACCCAAAGGGATAAACTGAATTCGAAGGATGGATTAGTTGTCAGGATATTTAAAGCCACTGACATCCTTTAAAGATTGTCAAAGGTCTCCTTGACAATCGGGACCGACTTTTGCATGCTCATCCGACGCATGGATCATCTTAATTTTTAAGCAATCTGGTGATCGGCCCATATTACCTAACCCAACTAAGAAACAACTATACAAAGTCAATGTCCCCCCGCGGGATTCGAACACACGATCTCCGGTTTGTAAAGCAAGGGCCTATACCATTAGGCTACGGAGGCAGACACTTGAATGTTATTTATCTTAAGTTATTGCCATTTCACACGAGAGTTTTGTATTAAGAGGATGAATTGTTGAATAAGCGGAATGTTATTCCAGATTGTTATTCATACGAAGAGGCGGATGAATGCGAGGTAATGAACGGCACCTATTATTTGCGACAATGCTTCAATCAAAGTCATTCCGTGCTTCACAAGATTGGGGCGCTTGCTGAAAAAGCGATCAGGAAGCCCCCCGCCGAAGAATATTTCACGTAAGCACACTGCAACAAATTATGGCTATTATCTTCAGGCGTGAAATTCATTATGCCTGTACTGATCGTGGCAGAATATATTATATAGTATCGCTGTGGTATTGTTTCTATTACAAGTTTTATTTTACTTCGTTTTTGTATCAAATAAAAAGTCTTTTCTTAAGACATAATAGTTTTTCAAATGTGCCAATATTATCTGTTTTTTTTTGCATTAAAATCGTTTAATAACATTTTCATTTACGTTTACCCATAGTAGGTACATTCTATATGTAGAAAATAGAGATATTTATGCATTAACCTAGTCGGAATATCAACGAGTGAAAAATTATGACTTATGTTATGTATAATTTATTTACACTTTGATGGCAGATGATTTACAGTTTTGCATCGTAGAATATCTTTTTATTTATTCATTATTAAATAATTAGCAAATTTAATCTCGTAAATCAACGTTTTGACCTAAATAAAAAAGCCTGTTTTCTGTTTGTGATTCTAATTCAAATATAAATAAAAACTGCTGCGTAATTTCTAACAATGCTAATATTTGTAACAGAAAAATGTCATGCTGTTATTTTGTACTTCATCCGTGTAACTATTAGCAGTAGTTAATGCCAACATTTTAATTAGACCATGGCACAGTCAGAGACGTAATTTCCTAATTGCATTGCAGTCTCGTGCAAGACACAGGGGCGCCAAACCGAGGTCACGAAGAATGCGCATGGTTTCAGAATCGAGTCTTTTCACGTCTTTTGCAATTCGTCTCTTCTTCTTTTATTGCCACAGTCCTTTTGTTTGTAATGGATTAATGACAACGCGAAAATTATCTTTATTTTACTTAAATAAATAAGGGCCGTTGTGTCGGTTTTTTTATTAGAAAATCTCCAAAACTATAGTTCGGATTAATTTTAATCTAAGCATAGTTATTTCTTTCGCTGTGTAGATTTTTACTAAGAAGAAGACTTTTTGAAAAAGTCAATAAAAATTAGCACTTGCGTAGGTTAAAAACAGTTTAAAGATTGCCTCAAATAAAAAAAATCACATTGTCAATTCAATTCAAAATCAAGTTGATCAATTTAGAGTGCGGATTGTTCCTAAATTGGTTTTAGACGAATTATATTGGATCCTTGAATTTCGATGAAATTTTCATTTTCTATTCTATTTTCAGAAACAAAGTTCTGGGATTATCATCGGGAATTGAAGACACCGGTCAAATACGTTGGGGCATGGCGTTATGTCTTTTTGCAGCGTGGTTAATAGTATTTCTTTGTTTATGCAAAGGAGTCCAGTCTTCGGGAAAGGTATATAAATGTTCTGTAATGATAAGACTGGTATGAATATTATTTGGAATCTCATTATTAGAATAATTTTATATGATTACTTTGAAAAAGACACGTTGAATAAATAGATCTTATAAAAGATTTTATATTAATGGCTTTGCCAGGGGCAGAACATCATATCTAATAAATAACTCTTACTTTACTCAATGGCTTGCTCGTCTTGGTAGTGCTACTGAATATAAAAATATAATAAAAAGCCAGTCTAAAATAATCTTCGCTTGGATTGTGAGGTTGCCAGACGTCTCCTCTCCTTTTCCCGCCAGAAATATCTTGTATCTCTTTGCATATTTTATCAAGTTAGTGGAAATTACGACCATCTAGGGATTCTGTGTTAATGTAGCTTAGTTTGATGCCTGAACGCATGAACCGATCCGTTTACAACGAAATATCGAGATAAGGTTTTATCTGCATTAAAAGGATAAATTAATTTAAAAACCCCCGTAAATGCTTTAAATATTTATTTCATGAAATTATTTATGCAAGAAAATGAGAAGCGGGAAATGTTTCACCATATGCTACACTGACTGCATTAAAAAAATATTACTTGTTTATGGCTACGGAATTCAAACTCTTTCAACCGAAAAATTGATGACTAGTACACTAGGATATTAATGCAAAGCATAATGTAATATATATTTTTTGTCTGAAACTAGGGCATCATTTCTACAAAATTAACACCTTACCTATACTAATATTTTAAATGTGAGAGTTTGTATGTATGGTACTGTATCACGCAAAAAATTTATGGATTTGAATGAAATTTGACACACAAGTAGTTTATTAGGTAGATTAACATATAGGATTGATTTTGAAGAAATAAAAAAAAGAAAATAATGCAAGTGAAACCGCGGGGAGCAACTAGTGAACTAGTGAACTTATGAACATTTTGAATTATATAAATGCTATTAAAAAAATTGTTATAAAAGGAAATATATGATTAAATTAAATTCTTTTAATGTTTTTACAGGTAGTGTATTTCACCGCTCTATTTCCATACGTGGTACTTGTAATTCTATTTTTTCGCGGCGTGACATTACCGGGAGCTTCAACTGGAATCCTCTTTTACCTCACACCCGATTTTAGTCAATTAGCTAATGCACAGGTATACAAATTCTTATAATGTTAAAATTATTTTTCTATTTTCTGTTGAGGTGGTGTTTTTTAATTATATGTTTTTTTTTTATTTTGGTTAAAGGTCTGGGGAGATGCAGCCGTTCAAATATTCTTTGCCTTAAGTCCGGCTTGGGGAGGGCTCATTACATTGTCATCATACAACAAGTTCTCTAACAACTGTTACATGTAAGTATTGCCATAATCGAGAAAAAAAAATTGTTAGCAATATATAGACTTTTACGTATCTATGCCATTACTGATGGTCTAAGACAAAACATTTTTGGAGGCCTATATTTATTCCTTTCATGTTTGCTTAATTTTTTATAAAGTAAAGAGGTAAACAAACAAGCTGTTCACCTGTTTGTAAGTGACCACCGCCCCCATAGACTCGTGCAACATTAAAAGAAATTGCATTACAAGAGTGTTGCCAGTTTTTAAGGAATTGGCTCTATTTTTGAAGGACCCTAAGTCGTATCGGTCCGGATATACTGCTAGAAAGTATTGATTCTGGAGAGGTACCGTGAGTGGCGTAAATGTCTGCGGAATTGCATGGTGGTGGACTGCTTACCATCGAGTTGCTTACACTTAATACCACTTGCTTAACAATGGGAATTGGAACAAAACCACGAATAAGCCAGGAGGGTCTGTGTGGTGTTGTACGATGTGCGAACTCAGCAGCAGGTATTATCCAAACAATTCTCCTGAACACTCCTCTTGATAAATGCGATAGACGATTAAAAAAAAGAGACACGGCGTTTCTTCCTATGGCTTAGGAAAGGGCCGGGGTATCGACGATTTGGGATGCTTATCGTAGGATGCGGTCAACTCTAATAATTCCAATCGAGGCAATAAAACAATTCTTTTTTTAATTGAATTGTAAGGATACGACGAAGGGTTTCTTTTTAGTGGTGATGATCATGAAAATTTAGTTTTTCAGTGGGTTATACTGGACTAGACCTTAAGCCGGGTGCTGCACTCACTACTATATAGTATACGCTATATAGTCTCTGTATTTCGAAGAAGAATAAACCCCGCAGGTATAAGAAACTCTAGTTGTTTCCTTTTTTAATAATGCATACAAGACAGCCACAGCGAACTATTGTAATATAACAGTATCAGAGACAAAAGTGGTATTACGCATTGTTTTGTATTTAACACGAAATGTTTTTCAGCGATTCTCTGATCGTAGCCGTATCAAATATACTGACGTCATTCTTCGCTGGACTTGTCATATTTTCCGTGATCGGTTTCTTGGCGCACGAACTTAATGTGGGCGTTGACCGCGTGGTGGACCAGGGCGCGGGATTGGCGTTTATCGTGTACCCAGAAGTGGTCACCAGACTGCCCGTATCGCCTCTATGGTCGATACTGTTCTTTGTGATGTTGCTCACTCTTGGACTTGATTCGCAGGTGAGTATAACCAAACAAGCTATTCTTATAGTACATAAAATAAGGTATACTTGCATTCACTATTTCTTAAAATACAACCTATGTTTCTAGAATTTTCGATTAAAAAGTAAAATGTATCAAATAATAAGGTTTATCGAAAAATTGGGTCCTTATAAAAGTTCAGTATTTTTATATATTTCTTTTAACGAATAATGTGTTTATTAATTGTTTTAGTTTGCCCTTATGGAGACGGTGACAACAGCAATCTTGGATCGTTTTCCCAACTTCCGACAGAAGAAGGTGTGGGTGGTATTGATAGTGGCCATTTTCGGATACATCGGCGGTTTAATTTTCACCACCAATGTAAGAGATTTTGACATCTAATAATTCAGATGTACTCACTGTGTTTGAATGTTATTTTCCGATACAATACAATCTTTAACATGTATTCAGACTTTTTTTTTAGTTACTACTTTAATTTTTAATTATCTACTTTAGAAGAGAAATCAAAATGCATACCGTTTTCCTTATATCAGAGCGGGATGTACTGGCTCCAGCTGATGGACAAATATGCGGCAAACTGGTCAGTTCTGATCATTGCTATTGGCGAGTGCATTCTGATCGCGTGGATCTACGGCGCGGAGAAGTTCTGTCACGACATCCAGAGTATGATCGGCCGCCAGTCCAAGCTGTGGGTCTTCTTCTGGAGCGCCATGTGGCGGGTCATCACGCCGGCTGCCTTGGTGGTATGGATGTCTCTCTGAAGATACATATTTATGGTTTAATGTTTTTTTATCGACCAGAAAGCAGAAGGTTTACCTAATGTTAAGAGATAACCATTGCCCATGGGTACAACATACGAAGAGTTGTAGGTGGGTTGCCAGCCTTGGAAAGAGGACATTGGATAGAAACAGGTGTGAATATATGGGATTAGGAAGAAACTTCTTTACATCCAAGGAATGTATCTTGAGAGGGTAGAGCTATCTGGCAACCCCAATAGTCGAACTTACTTTATTTTTCACTGGCTTTGAATGTGGAATGGAGGTACCTGTCAGCTAAGGGGCCTGATGAGTGCAGTGATGGCTGTAAAATGTTGTGTTCTACTACCTGGAAAAGACCCTGTAGATCCTTTTCAAATTATGTTAAACGTCATTTCGTCTTGTACATTTTTATGTTTTCATAATTCTCTCCTTGTATATCTTCCAGTTTGTATATCTTCTATAATTTCGATACGCGGTTTCTTTTACTCTAATAACACTCGTTGGAATAATCTATTTTTCTTTGAGCTTTTGTCCATACACATTGGTTGGGTTGTAAATAAGTTAGGGGTGAACATGCTGGAATGAACATGCGAACGAATCGTCATGTTTGTGTGTATTGCACAAGATTGGTAATTGCCTGCTCGTTGAATTTTTCAGCCGACACCTAAGGACGCCATTGGCAATATGTACCACAAATAAAAGGAAAATTTTGTTAAAATCTGGAATGATTAAATAATACATACAAAGTAAAATTCCAGTTCATCCTGGTGTTCAACTGGATCGAGTATAAGCCGGCATCATACGGCCAGTACGTGTACCCGATGTGGGCGGACGCGGTTGGCTGGACTCTGGGCGTGCTACCCGTGGTCGTCGTGGTGCTCATGGCTGTTGATCAGATATGCAACGGGCCTGATGATCTCACTATTATGGAGGTACGTTCAGAGATTTTTACTAGTAGTTGGCTTTTAAAATGTATACTTTACGAATACGATAATTCCTTATTTTTATAATCAAGGCTGTCGACTAGAGCTGCAGTGTACAATAAGGCCTCACTATTATCGAGATATGTTTGAAGATTTCGACTAGTAATTTGTTTTTAGAATATACCAAATCCGACAAGTTATACTTATAATTAAAGCTGTTGATTCAATTGCAGGCGATTGTAAAATATAAGAAATTCTTTATGTAAAGAGAATATAGAATCGCATGAAAGTTTTGTGAGATGTGATGAAGACTCTGATAGGTGATATTCTGCAATCTTCTTATCTTTCTTATTCATTAGGACATTCAGTAGGAAGTTGGGAGTTGCTATTCTGGCATGCTCGGCATGTGACTTGCACAACATCCTGTTCACTTATATACAAGGTTTCTGTCCGTTTTTTGGGCTGTCTTTTAGTCGTTTTCGCCGATGCGCTCGTTATACATCGCTTATTAGTGACTGGGCGAGTGTGTTTGGATGATAAGCTATGCGTTCTTTGTATAACTCCGTGTCATATTAAATCTCTATCTCTCTCAATCTCTCTATTTACTCTAGATATTTAAAGGTCATGGTGTAGTAGCTTGTTGAGAACGTATTAAGGAGACTTTGTTATCATCCTTAGTATCTTGTTTTGGAATCTTTGCGGAATTACAATGCTCAATTGAGCTGCGGAGCATCGTACAACAGTATTTTGCACTCAAGACATAGTTGGGACTTACGGTTAATAAGTCAGTAGCGTTTTCTAATTTTTCTAGTTTTTAGCAAACAAGTTTCATTTGCTTTTATACGCCACAATACAACAAGCCATATATCATTACGACCCTTTTGTAATATGAGAACTGTAAAGCTATTATCGTGTCATTGTGCGTTTCTAGAATAGCTGTATTATCGGCGAAGGTACCATTTGTAACTGCTGCGAATGTAGATAAATCAGTGGCAAAGAAAAAGTAGAGAACTGGTCCCAGCACGCTGCCTTATGGAACTCCTCACATACGATTATTGGTCATACTTCAGATAGGGCTTTAGAATTCACAGTGGAACATGAAATGCCTATCTTGCAGGAAAGATTTTATAACTCTGTACAATTAGCCTAGTAGCAGTTTTGGCTTTATATAGTGATCCTTCGTGCCAGACTAGTTCGAACACCTAGTCGCCCCTCCTTTTTATGTTGAGAAGAAATAAATTTCGTTTAAAAGATGACAAGCGACCATTCGCTTTACCTATGTTAAGTAAAGACATCGCTTATAGAAATCCACAATATTCGGAGGAACATTGGAACATTCGTAGGTACATATATTGTGTACTGAATGGGTCAATAGAAACTGAGAACATAATTAGGATTCGGAAAGGAAAGGAGTCGATAAAGAATGGCCATCCAGTAACCTCATAAGCCAGGCATACCTTATATCACGCTGGCTTTGAGTGCGCGGTGGTGGTATCTCCTTGGACGAGCAGATGATGCTCCTCGACCTTTTATATGGGAAAATTTTCACTTCTACGGCTTTATTACTTCCCCTATTCTTTGCCCACTCCTTTCCCCTCCGAATCCTTAGTATGTTCCTGACCCATCCTACCCTATGATCTGTCTTATCTTATTTCCAAGGCTGGCAACGCACACGCATCTCTTCGGAAGTTGTGTGTGTCCATGGGCGACAGGATCTTTTAACATCAGGTGAACCGTCTGATCGTTTGCCAACTTTTCTCTACAAAAAAAAAAAAACTTCCGCGGTGCCAGTGTTGCTCACTGGCCGGCCATGTATTCCTCTTAGTTTTCCCGTGGGTCACACCTACTCACGGTTACTAAGCTCCTTCGGCATTAAAAGGAACAGGAACCTGTTCGGGGGACCTGTAGCAACCTGGACTTGGAACACAAAATCTCTTTGCAGAAAGCGCGCGTGCTTGCCCGTCCCACCGAGGAGTGGGGCCCGGCTGGCACCTCCGCTTGTGTTGCCTTGCGCGCTGAGCCGGAGCTGTCGCCGCCGGTGCTGCTGCTGCACGGGCGGCCCGTGCTGCGCGAGCGCGGCGCATGACCCCGCGCGCACCCGCTCATCGCCATGCGCAAGGTGGACAACTCCGTATGTATTGGCGGATTAATGTATATATACCATGAGTAGTACATGCTTTACAAACCGGAGGTCGGTTGGGTATGTAAAAAGTCGGTCCTGCGCCTGATTTCTCGCCGGTCCTGCCGGATATCTGTCCTAACGGGCTATGAAAGTAAAGAAATAGAAAGTGCATCTGTGTCTGCGTGTAGACTTTTGCTCTATAGTATCCTCAAACCAATCTGCGAGCTGGGCAATTAACGCATGCCTACACAGGATTTATTTAAACATCAATAAATGACTTATGTATATTCTATTTAATATGATATCAATTGCGTAATAATATAATTACAATTTATTAGTTTCATAGTCTAAGTTATTTTCAATATTTAGATACCAATAACGATTAAATTGTTTGAAAAAAAAAGATATTTCAGTGTAATATATTTATGAAATCAACGTTATTTAATTCGCAGCGTTGATTATACATATACATTTGTACTAAACTTTAATAAAGTTATACAAAAATATATTCAATAAATTATTTATGTTAAAAATTTACCCGTATGTATTTTGATTTTAAGTCATGTCGGGATGTTTATTAATTTAATTGATTTTAAGTTATAATTCATTTATATTTATTTACTATTGTATTTGGCTATTAAATTATTTTTTCTTTTCTTTTTTTCGTTATTTATGATTTTATTAAATACGAGATATTTCGATTTATTTGTAATGTAATTGTGTATATATTTACAACATATTTATTTAAAAACGTAATTTATATCTTACTAGTTTTTTTCATATTTAAATATCTATTTTATTTTATCTACACTCCTTTCTACCTGCACTATGTGATTCTGCAGATATCGACCACGCTTCATATGTGTGGGAGTGTTCGTTGTGTGCGAGTGCAAAAGATTCACGATTCTCATACTTTTATGGCAGCAGTCGTCAATGTGGTTTGCGGGTAGTATAAAATATATCTGCGCAGTTGGTTGATCTCTAAGTAGATTGGCCCCCGAGGCCAAAATTTGGTCAGAAGGACAACACCGTAAGCTTAGTCCCTCCCGATAGTTTAAAATGTATTTATAAATTTTGACAATTAAGTTTCAGCTAAGTTCGCAATCTAGTCTTCTTGTCAGACGGTGTCGATGAAACGCGGTAGACTAAACGATTGGACGAGCGCACTCGTTCCGCGTCCCGCAAACTACAGAGAATGTCGAGCTTACGGCGGTTTACCTAGACACTAAGCATATTAGCTGTAACCTTTGCCGTACTAAAGTCTAACCTGGAATTAAATATTAATCTTTTTTGTACTCACCCTGTGGTTAGCGAACAGAAAGTTTACCTGATGTAAAGTGATTCCGTTACCCATCGATCGAGAGAGCAAAGAGTTGCCTTACTTGCCATGGGTATATGATAGAATAGGTTTTTGGTAAATTGTATTACCCTGGTTTTATATGTGAGGAATCTTTATAAGGAGGAAATGATGAACAATCTTTATAACGGCTAGTAGAACTTAGATTCGATGAAATGTTTTAACCGGTCTTTTTGAACGTATTACTATCGAAAATATGACGAGACTGCATCCAGTTTACCTATATGATTAAACGATAGCTGTTGAGCATCAACAACTATAACATCAGAAAAAATTTAGTTGTAATAGCTTATAAGCAAACCGAAACTACAGAAAGAGCTGTATGAACGGTTGCGTTACTTAATCACGTGTAGTTGTGAGTCCCATATTCAGGGAAATGTTTTTACTGATCGATAAGGAATGTGTGTAGGGAATGGGAAAACTAGTAAAACGTGTAATGTAAGGCGTTCTTTGATTCATTATTTTGAGGATTTTTTTTCATTAATTTGCTAATTTAAAAACCGACAAGGTTAGATCCACAGGTTTCATTAACATTTCACAGCCACAAATTGATAATGAATCTCATCTGTAAAAATACGTGTACAGTCTGCAAGAGCTTAGGTCTAGTGGAATTGTAGATTATCGTTTGTATTTAAAAAAAATAATTTCTAATATTATGAAAGATTTTCGCACTCAACTTGAGTGCAAAAATCTGTCATTTGTATATTTGAGACTACTAAACAAATTTTATAATAGTTCTCTTAAATAAATCAAAATAGCTCATTTTTTGGAGATATATGTAAGTGTTTGTGATTTTTTTTATTTTTTAAAAGTTCTAATAAATTTGAAAAGAAAAGACTAAAATTTTATGCATTATCGTAAAAAAAAATTACAAAGGCTTTCCGATATGGTATTCCCTACGTATTAATCCAATCATTATTTCGTAAATATCTAAAGATGTCTTTAATTTATGACATTTTTGATGATTTCTTTCAGACTTCACAAGATGGCGCCGACACCAGCTCAATTACAAGTGCGATTGAAAATGAAGTTAAAAAAGCATCGGGTCTAAAAACGAAACGTACTTCTATAAAAAGAAAAATTCCAAACTTCAGCCACGAGTCGGATGATACGGTTATCGAACCACTTTTGCAATCCGAAAAAGAGAAAACTGATATTAGTAAAAGTGCCAAATTTTTAATGTCGAAATCTAAGACTGATTCAGCAAGCGAACGATCTGATAATGTTTTTATTGAAACTAAAATTGAAAAATGTTCTCCGACTTCCATAACCCCCATGTCGGAAACTATCTCATATACAAGTAAAGTTAAGGAAGCGCCAGTGCCCAAAGTAACCGCACCAATCCATAACCATATGAATACGAACGTATTTGGAGGCCTTGAAGTCACTAGAGCTGTGCCAGCAAAAAGTGCAGTTATAGTTGAAATTGAAAAAAGTAGAGGATCTACATACACTCCAGGTCCTCTGATCTTTACAACAGCGAAAATTCACACTGACAATAAAACTAAACAAATGGAACCTGTGCAAATGACACCGGTGCCCATTATTTCAACCGTTGAAGATAGTGTCGTGAAATCTGTTCCCGGCGTTATAGACAGTGATGAAAGTCTCCACGAAGTAATAAAAACAAAAAGTGAAGTCCAAAGAAAAGAACTTCAAGAAAACATGCAAAAACCAATTAAACCGGTTGTTACCACGGGTATTACTGACAGTGCTGATAGCCGTCACGATTTATTAAAATCAAAAAGTGAAATCCAAAGAAAAGAACCACAAGAAAATGTGCAAAAATCAACTAAACCTGTCCTTAGCACGAAAGCTAGTTTAAATTTAGATACGCAAGCTAATTTGAAAACAATAGTAACTTCCGGTAAAGAAAAAGATATTACATCGCCTGCGACTTCTACAATAGTTGCACCAAAACCGTCACAAAGTTTAATAGATAAATCTCCACTGCCAAAGGACTCTAAAATTCCAACAACCATTAGCAAAATTGATATCCTGAGTAAAACATCTACCTCAACAAGTGATACGAAAATCTTAAAACATGATGATATTCGTGGTAATATTGCAGACAAAACGAAGAAAACTGTAGCAGATAAATCGTTTGGTGGATTTTCGGCATTTGAACCTACATTAGAGAAAAGCACAAAAATTGGTAATGGAAAAACGCCTGTTGCAAGCGGCGATAGTAAAAAGCTTTCTCCTGCTGGAGTTTCCTCAGTTAAATCCGGAGTACCTTCAACCAAAGATTATGTTGTAACCACTACAGGTTCAATTGATAGTAAAAGTAAAGAAAAAACAATAAGTGCCGTTAGCAGTTTATCAACAAATAAACAATTGCAACGACAAAAGAAAGCTACCGTAGAAGATATCAGTGAAGTTGACATTAATGCAAAACATGGAGATCGTGGTAAGGTTGACAGTATCGGATTAAAAGATCAAGGTAGTAAAATAAGTGCATCCGTTATAACCGGGCCTGAAAGTAAAATGAAGAGCTCTGGGCTTGGTCAGTCTATACCAAAGACAACAGTAGATACTCGAAGTATCGTAACAACAACTTCGGGAAAACCTATTACTACAATTGCTGAAAAATTAAGTTTTGTGACTTCTGTGTCAACAACGTTGCCAAATATTGCTGCTAGTGCCAAAACTTCTATAACAGCCTCAAAAATTGTCTGTGAAAAAGATCATGCTAAAGACGTAAATAAAACTGTAGGGGAATTATCTAAATCGGCAAACGCAATTAAGTCTGTAAAAAAGGAAAGTACTCCGGACGTAAAAAAGGGTAATCAAACAGAGTTCTCCCAGAGTGCAAAATTACAAGAAACAGCTCAAAGTGCAAAAATGCCGTCTGTCTCAAAATCAGATTTACGGGTTGCGTCTCAGGTAAGAGATTCTCAAAAAAGTACATCTTCTTCTGCCGCGTCTTGCGTTACATCCAGCGCTGGCAGTACAGGTAATCAAACAGGTTTAACAAGTCAAGCTTTAAGTGCCGGTAAAAGCTCAACCACCTCGAGCGTAAAGAGTACCGTGACTACCACTCTGCCTTCTTCTACATCATCTGCAAAAGCTTTAATAACTTCAAATAAGACGATTGATCCAATATTTAGCGAACGTAATAAAGATAGTAGAGCTTAACAGTTAGAGGGTAGACAATATACCTTTGTCTCGTTTATTTTAGAAGTTTTAGTCGATACGTCAAATTTAGTAGACAATACAGCAGCACATTGTATGAATGATTTATATATAGGCCTGTGTGATTTTTTTATTTTTGCCCATGTTGTTGCATGCGCGTAAACCTCAAGGAATAATGGTCTTTATGAACCGTATTTAGGATTTAAAAGTAGTTGTAAATAGCACGTATAGCAAAATAAAGATCACTATCATCGGCATTCATGCATACAAAATTTTAAAAACAATTACGTTCATGTACGAATTAAAACTTACATATTGTGAATTAATAATAGCCAGTATTAATATTAAATATTATTTGCTCAGAGAAATTATTGTGAGGAATTGATGTGATTTTTTTGATTTATAATACTTCCAATATAATATAATATTCAACCGTATTCGTTATTGTTGATTCAAATATATTATTTTCTTTTACTGTCGAATATCCATAATTAGTTCTTTTTGAAGTATTTACGCATCAGTAAAATCGAAAGAGATTTTTAAATCCTTTGATGAGACGTGGTTAGAGGTGCTAAGAAAAATAATAATATTTTTCATAGACAATATTATATTTTTAATTTTTCGACACCATTTAGAGATGATATGTACCATCTCACACGTTGTCAATTTGTATAATTATTTACATTTACTTAAAATTATCAAGAATAAAATCTCTACCTATTCTAATATACCTACTGTCGTCGAGAGAATTCAAACACCAGGGTAGTAACAGATAATAAGAGAATCGTGTAGTATCCGTATGATAGATAAGATCCTAAATAGAACGTTGGATTTGTGTTTTTTGTTTATGTTTTCTGAAAAATATGTGTACGTTAATATTCTATTTTTAAAAGAGATATATGTATATTTTAAAAGTAATTTCTTTGTGTGTGACACAAATGATTTAATGAAATGAAATGAAACTTTAACTATTAATTTTACATTCACCTTTTTATGTAATAGGAATATAAGTTAGTCTATTAAGATTCATGTGATACATGGACATTTTTGATTCTGTAGGTTATCCGTGCATATGGCAAATTTTGATAATTTATTGAACCATTCAAAGTATAAAGCGCAACATGTAATGACATTGTGCCGACTGTTCCTATATAAACCCACTAAGTACTATTTAAAAAAATATTTTTACTTTTCGCGAGTTCTGTCTTGTTCTTTATCATATTTAAAAAGTTACTCTATTAAT
>DWHK01000281.1:0-15235 GCA_018247855.1 Graphium androcles | reverse complement strand
GGCTAGGCACACTTTATTTACCTTTAAAGAAATAATATAACTTTGCTTATATGGTAAAACGTTTTATAGTAATATATTATAGGTATTATGCTACTTGACAAATAGTACAGACACATTTAATTCTTAATCATATTTTATTTAATGCATAGGTATCCACATTTGTTTGTAGGTATGATAGGACGGCGCGCATTATATCCCATCGATTGCTATGGACCTCTAGTGAAAACTGGACGTAATTACCCGACGAGACCACCACTACCGCCAGGGGCGATCTACGATCCCTATAAACAAACAATGATTTTCTTGGGGTACGTATTCCTTGGGTAGTAACACATAAATTGTTTAGCTGTCTCCCCAAAGAAATACCTAAACTATTAATTAACGTAATTTAAGATAACAAACTAAGTAAAACATTTTCTAAAAATACTTTTCAGGGGAGATATTAGTGATCCCATATCATACAAACTGCCTCCAGCGCGATCCGAAGTCACCGACGAGATGTGGACAAGACCGCAACAATTAACAGTTACTCAATTTAATTTCACCAGTTCTTAGGGAGTTATTTTAATTATTTTGTAAAATATAATATCTGATTGCAGAGTTTCACTCAGTTGTTTTTTTTTGCCAACGTAGCAGTTTTTAGTCTTACTCAAATAAGACTGTACATCGAATAATTCTACATGCGCTAGTACTGCTATTTGGCTTACTTTATTTCACAAAAAAATAATACAAAGGGATTCTATGTTGGTCTATGCTCTGGTACTAGTTTATAGTCTAAACCAGGTAAAAGTACGACAAAGTGTAAACAAAATTTCACCTATTAGCAATTACTCGCAAATTTCAAACTATCAGCGGAAACAGACTTATTCGCCCAAAATCTTATGTCATTGTCTATCCGCATCTGTTTGTTTACTTTCTCTTTAATTGGAACAGACTATACATTCATACGCTGCTAAAAAAAGTATTTATACTTTGCGATTCCTCAGTTCTGTGTGGTAGCTATCCTCTTCTCAATGTATTCAGTCGAACATTGAATGCATGACGTTAAAATAAAAATCTAAGTATAATTTTGGTGTAAACCATCTGTAGAGGATGTCAGCATCATGATGCAGAACCACGCTTTCGTATTTCGTTTATAGATGGGTAGAGCATAACATCCTTTCACAGCTCTTGCTGCACTACCAAGGCCGCGTTCACCTGGAAAAGTCGCCATACACAGTCGGCATAAAATAAAGTATGCATGACTTTTTGGGTTGCCGAATGGCCATTCCTACCCTCTTCTTTTTCCACTCCTTTCTCCTCCAAATATAATCCTTAATATGTTTCCGACTCATCTTACCCAATAAACCTGTTCTATCTAATTTCCCAGGCTGACAAGAACACGCGACTCTGCGGGTGTTGTGCCATTGGGTGACGGGATCGCTTAACATTAGTCGAACCTTCTGATGTCTGTAACCTTTTCCATAAAAAAAATTTATTCTCCTAATATTATATGCATAATTTCTAGAATTCGATTTAAATTAGTTTCCACGACAGATTTTTGTTTTTATATAAAATGGAATGAATAAACTTGGAAATAATTTAGTTTTTTCACACAACTAAAAGTATTTAATCTATTGGATGTGGTACAAATACAATCAAACAAGCACGTGTAAAAATATTGTACTTAATATAACAATTACATTGTAATTGACAACATTTTTTTTATTTATGATAAAAATCATTAACGTCCAAATCGTTAATAGCTTTAAATGCCAATCTAGGCAACGTAGTCAATTTCTTGATTTCTATCCCATATTATGTCTTTTGCTGGCTAATGCTGGTGGTAGCTGAGAGACGATGTTCTGCGGTAGGATTTCCAAAGTTACCGCTTCGTCTTCTCCTATCCAATGAAAGCCGGCTAGGTACTGGAATCAAATTATGGAAATAATACAGAATGATATTGAAAGATTTCTTTTATAATAACAATTACTACGACTTTTATAACTAGCATCCATTACCTTAATGGGAATTATTTTACAGTTAACGTCAATATTATTTTTATTGGGTTTCCTCTTCGCTTTTGGTTCATGATTAATACCCTGAAAACAAAATAGTTTATATCAGTATATATATAAAAATTCCGTGTTCCGTTATACATAAGTCCGCTATAGTCACCGAATATACCTTAAAATACACATATAACGTGATGTGCTGATATCGCTTGTAGTCATTATGTCTAAGAGTCAACATTTGTAAACATGTATTTATTTATTATTTGTACTCGCCCCTTAAGAAATTGTAATTTATTAAATCATTGCCGTTATGTTTCTTTCTGTTATTGTTGTGATAATTAAAACTGATTGATAATAATTAAAAGTGATTTTGAACTACAGTACTGTTCACACCCATGCTCACGGTTCATACTCAGTCACCCGCGATCGAGATGGTAGAGCGTAACATCCTTCATACAGCTTTTGCTGCACTTCTACGGCCACGCTCGCATGGGGAAGTACCACCACCCTTCACGGAGCTAGCATAAAATAAAGTATGCATGGCTCTTGGGGTTGCCGGATGGCTATTCCTACCCATTTTTTTCCACTCCTTTCCCCATCAAATCCTTAATATAATCCTATCCCATTCTACCCTTTAATCTGTTTTATCCAATTTCCAGTACTGGCAACGCATACGCAACTCTTCGGATGTTACGTATGTACATGGGCGACGGGATCACTTAACATCAGGTGAACCGTCTGCTCGCTTGCCAACCTTTCCTATAAAAAGAAAAAAAAATTATAATAATAATTTTCAACCAAAGTAAAAAAATAATAAGATATTGTGGTTTTTCACACTAAGGAAAGTAACGCTTGTAATTTTATATTTTCAAAGCAAATTTTAGAAAAATTAGTAAAAAAGTCGTGAAAGTAAAAACCATATCAACGGTACCATATCAAAAGTAATTATATAAATGGCCATTTATTATTTCTGTTTACTATTATAAGCAGACGATGCTCTGAATTTGGTTTATTTAGAGAGAGTTGGGCAAGTTTTGGCCGGTAAGAATAATCCCGCTCTCACTGACGCCTCCGGCGCGGATACCACAGTTAAACGCATAATTTAACTTTTCCAATTAATGTTTTGGAATTAGTAGGAGCGAATTTCAGCCGAAATTCCATGACGATGGATAACACCTTTTACTTTAAAGGAAATTGACATACATAGGGGAATAGAGTAGAGTTCTAAAGCTGCACCTGGTAATAAAGGCAAAATAGCGTCGTAATTTTTTTAATGCTTTATGTATAATCAGGAATCGAATTAACTATATGTGCAAAAAAATTAAGGTCATCAATATTATTATTTTTTATTTTCTTATAATATATATTAGACGTAATTGGGTAGATACAGTCTTTCACGTACGAACACATATGGATGTATTAGAGATCGTTAAAAGAAAACAGAAATAGATCAATGATGTACTGCAAGGTTTTAGTTTTATATAAAATTCTCTTGTGATTCTGATGCAGTTTGTATTCAGTCAGCACGATTCCTGCACGCTATGATTTGATTTTGTTTATCTAGAAATCTCTTGCTACTATTCTCGAATGTTCTGTGGGTAAAATGAAAGACAATTTTTATGAGTAACAGTATAATTTATTGAATTCCCAAATGTAAATATCAAGAGAAAAATACAAGAACGATTCAAAGATGGCGTCGTCAAAATGGCGCACGATCCGATCACACAGTACAAGTCACGATTTTCGTAGTATTTTTAAATGTTAAAGAAGTTTGTGCATAATAATATCCAAAAATATGTTTGTATATTTCAATTTGAAACACTTTTTACAAAGACTTTTGTGTAAAGACTTTTGTTTGGGTACACGTCTCGGAAGTTATCACTATTTTAAAATAAATAAAAAATATAGGCCTGTTTGCAAAATTATTTTTTAATCTTATTATAATTGTCTATGTCATTTAATTACATCCGTTGAATATATGGTAAACATATGTTAAAAAGTGTCTCAACAGTTTTAGTCATAATTAGTCAGACGTCATAGTTATATATTATAAGGCTGAGAATCTCAATGATATTTTCACAACAAATTTTATTATTTGCTTACATTCATTACGATATTTCGCATCGCTTCACATAGAATTTATCTTCAAACATTTTACGCCAAAGACGAGTTCAGGATAAAGTTAAATTAGATATCAAAAAGTTTCATTAAAAGTGTAATTTCGATCAAATTACGTAAGTGTCCGAAGTTATTATATCACAATACTGCCGAGACTCGTACACAAACATCTAAAAAATATGTTTTAAAATGTGATCGCCACGAAAAACAAAGTTATATAATAAAATAAAAAAATAACACATCATTGGTACATCACTTTAACAAGTTATAGAGTTTTTATTGTTATCATTTTGTATATATGTGATCGAAACGCCTTTCTTTTTTATTTAATAAACATATTAAAATGATATCGAGTAAAGTTGTATACGTACTTTGGCTTGAGTAACATTAATCACGCTAAATATGAATCGCTACATGCTAATAGAAAAACAACATTTGATCTTAAACTTAGTGGTATATATGTATGTACGTTATTTGAGCAAAAATAATAACTAAGTAATAAATAAAAACAATTTGTAAATTTTGCAGTCACACGAAACAAAAGTACATTCACTAACAACAGAGTATACTTAATTAAAAGGTTAAATAAAACGTGACATAATTTTGTCTTAGTGTCTTTTTGCTAAACATTTACATAATATTTTCAAAAATAAATATTACTATGTAAACAGCACATATACATTATTATTAAACGTTGTTTATAAGAAAAAAAAATAGTTCTATTTATAGATACTAAACTTTGAACATTTCAATATATAATTTTACGTTATAATTATAATAAAAATAAATAATAGAAAAAGGTAACGCTTTTAAGCATATTGCTTGGCCAGTGACATAATAAATATAAATCAGAATAATGCAATTATATAATATTTTACATAATCTGTACACATTTGTTTGCGTCTGCTAAATTCCGCGCTATTTTTGAGTATTTTAAAAAGATGACAAGAATCACCTGTGCAATTTTGTACACTCTGTGACTAGACCAACGTCATTAAATATGTAAAATACATGACCTAAACTCAGTCTTGATGTTTACTCGTATCATTGTTAAAATCACCTTTAAATACATTCTTATCTTTGGTTAAATTCTTTAAACATATTGTAGAGTTATGGTGAACAAATTATATTTAATCGTATACAAATCAAATCGATTTGATAATATGCAAGTATAATGTATAAACTTTGAAGTTGTAAATTGGCCGTTTGAAGACAACATTTGGTTTATATTAGTAATTTTATCAAACACCGGAATTACACGTGAGAGTAAGTAGATAATTAAAATAAACTGTATTTGAGGTATATTCCGAAATACGCTGTAAACAGCATTAGCGCTAGAAAATCATTCCGAAATACTGCAGCGCTGCAGAGTGGCGTGACCCTTTTTTTCAAAATGATGATGTTAAGTGAAGCCGTTGCCCATTGACGGCCACTATATTCGAAAACTTATTGGTACGTTGCCAGCCTTAAATAATGGATAAAATCAGGCGAGGTGAGGTAAGGAGCTTGTTTAGGATTGGGAAGCGAATGGAGCAGAAAGAGAAGAGTACGAATGGCTATCCGGCCTCCCCAAGAGCCAGGCATTTTTTATTTTCTGCTAGCGTGATATTTAGGGTGGTGGTTCCTCCCAGGGCGAGTGGCTTAATAAGTGCAGCAAGAGCTGTTTTGAAGATATCGTGCTCTGGATTAGCAAAATGCAGCTGACATCTTTCAGAAAAAAAAATAAAAGTCAAATATAGTGAACCACTTAATAAACATTTAGTGGTTCATTATAAAATAACAAGAATAAATGTAACAAGAATATCAATGCAATGTATTTAAATTTAAGTTCCCGTGAAAAGATGCTGAGCCGTAATACAGCTGCTTGATTTCGCAGCAAAGCTCTGCAGCGCTGCCGCTACTTGCAGCGAAATTCGTAGCGCTGTAACAACTTGTAGCGCGATTCGTAGCAATGCTGCTACTAGTAGCGCATTTCGGAATTTTCGGACACTAGCATGTAACATATGAAATGGATGTTTTATGAAGTAAAATTTCGAAGTAATTATTTGTTAATATGAACTGTATTGTAAGAAATCTAACTAAGAGATATAACGATAATACTAAGTTTAATATTTTTAAGTGCTTTAGTAAAATGTGTACGTTCCAGTGTTTGACAGAATTAACTTTTTGTTTGTTTGACTTCAAATTGATAGTTATATGTACCATTAATCAGTGGCACCAAAATTGGTCAGTATTATTTTGTATTAGTATTTACAAGGCATATAATAAAACAAGAAGTGTTTACAAGGTCTTCCGTAAGTAGTAGATTAACGGAATGGTAGAACGCCAATGAAACTTGATAATTGATTAAGTATATTAGTCATTCTTAAAACAATCTAAAAATAATAAGTAAAGATATTGTGAGTATCTTGACTTTTGCTGGTAGGTTATGATTTTCTTTATCGCCCCAATACATTCGCTACTTACACAAGTCCTGTAAAATTCACTATAAACTGTTGTGTACAAAAAAAATCGTTGAAAATATCTACTGTCTAAAAAACAAAATACAATAAACTCATTAAGATTAATTTTAGATTTGTTCAACTTTAGATAAGATGACATCATTTTAATAAATATATAAAAAGATAATATCGGAAACATACAGAAAGTTTTCATTAATAAAAACTGTGCATTTAAACAACTATAATTCACATAATAACATATCATTAAACACATTTGAAAATATTAAATACTAAGTACACGAGAAAAAAGCGCTGAGACGATTATTGCTCAATTAGTTTAATTTACAATAAAATATTGACACAAAGACGAAACAGCTTATAAGCTAATTGATATGAATATATTTATGTTGTTTTTAAAGAACACACAAATCATTCATAATAAGATTGTGTGAAAAATCTATTACATAAACAGATGTAAATTATTTTTTTTAATTAAAATTATTTATGCCTGGCATAACCAATAGATCTAAATACTTGTAAATCTACGCTCGTCCCTAACTGTTAAGTTATCCACAGTAAAATGCCTGTAAAACATGGCAACTGAGTACGTTCACAACATATTCATAAAAATTTTATCTATATAAACTTGAGTACAACTTATTATTGCTTCTGCATTAATCGGAAGATTAGTTAGAATTTCGTTACTACTATGCTAAACGCGAGGATTCGCGGCAGACGTCACTACTACGTAAACAGCCGAGGAATTTATTCGTGTGTTGAATGCCGAGTTCAAATTCATGTATTGCCGCTGTTTTGGTGACGTCAAAACCACATGAACGTCCGCCGGTTGAAAAGTACCAAGTCGTGACGTCACGTGGAAGTCAAAGCGACATGGTTCCAGCACGTTAGAAATTTCCAAGAACTATATCTCTGAAATTGCGCGTACGAAAGAGAACGTGATATGCGTTGTATTACTCGTGCTTGATGCACCGTCTGCCGCGAGACTGCGTTAACTATAATGAAATAAAAAAAAACAATCATATGTTCACATCACACACACATATACACGAAAAAGTATAGAGAAATACAAAATTTAATTATTAGTAAATATTATAACAACCGTCGTGTGTACACGTGTACTGAAGTAATATAATTCTAAGACAACTGATTTAATAAGGTAAAGGAATAAATATCTGAACGTCTTAATTTCAGCAAAATCATCAACGCACTGAGCCTTGTAATTAATTAATCATTAAATTAAATAAAAACAAAATAAAAAGGTACATCTTTAATTTAAAGAAAAATCTCACGGATAAGATGGTCAATCTAAATATTACACAACATATTACGGATTCATTGCATAGTGCTAAATATTACTGTTCAATATCCAAAGATTAATTTAAAAATAGTTGTAACGGATCTAAGGCGTCGTCCGCTTGCTTGGCGGGCGTTAGGTCTAGGGTTATATATAATACTTCGAACCACTCGCAGTATGACTAATATAAATATTTATATAAATATAAGTTTAGACACGACTTAGTTAAAGACAACTCGTTAGAGATACATTTATAAAAACACCTATAAGGCAGATCCTTTAAGGAGGATAGACTGCATTGGCAAAACGATTCATTTGTAAAAATTATCTTACATTAATTAAAAACATGCAAGGAGTACAATCTGGTTTCATAAAATACATTTACGACGAGCTGACTTAAACCTGGATCTTATTATAATTACGGATTTTAAATAAGAAGAGATTACATTTAAAGCACATTGTAAAATTGAAAAAGGTAAAAATGATCTTAACCGATGGCAACAGCAATAAATTTTCTCTAACACAGGCAGTGACCATAAACCCGCCTAACATAACTCTATCCTAATCTGATCTCGTTTATTAATTGACCAGAAACTGGGATAAAAGTTTTATATCGGTAGAGTACATTTCCTATTTTATATCATTTGAAATATTTTCAGAGATATCATTTTCATTAGACGGAATCTCTTTTCCCACATATTCAATTAATGATAAGTCGTAGATATCGTAGAAATGATTCATGTCACTTTTGTACTCATTTTTTTAATATTTATACCAATATAATCACAGTTTGATTACAGAAACATTAGCTTTTATACCTTAAATATATAATTATAAAAGTTGTCAACGCTGCTTACCCAAATTTAAAATAGGAAATTTAAATAGGTAATAGGCATCTTGAATTTCATAGAATATCAATAATCATGTGATTAAACATATTAAGCATCCATATATGTACAATACATTGTTGCACTGCGACCAAGTTTCGAACTACGACAAATGAAACACAGCACTCCAAAGGCAAGTTTTAATCATGGTCCAACGTATACTGAATGAACGGACCCATTCAATGTAAAATTTCGCAACTATATAATCACATACTTTACAATATTTACAGACACGTACAACACGGATATAATTGAACACCGAGGGCGGTTAGCTGTTTGCGAAGAAAGCGATCGCGGCGAAGGTCAGCGCCAGCCTTGGGGGTGCCAAGTGATCAGTGCGGGTGACAGGGCCGGCGCCGGCGGCAGCTCTAGCCCGAGCGCTGCCCCCACCCTCACCCCTGCAAGCCGCGCCAGCTGCACTAGACAAGCTACGCCCACGAACTTTCAGCGGCGATATACAATAATTCTCATCTGGGAACTCCGGCGTTAGGGCTAAAGGATTAGCCATTGGATCCTGACCACACTCGCACGGCAAGTGGTTTCCCCGTATTTCAACAAAGTCCACCTCAAGAACGACGGCTTCCGGCGACTCCAGCATGTGGTTACCAGTTAGTTTGAAGGTGTGAACGCTGTTATTCTGCACCAGTGATAGCTCCTCAACACCGTCAATTTTGTTGTTGCAGATCTCGAGGGTATCTACGTGCCGGAGACCATCAAACGCGCCTGCTCTTATTACCCCGAGGTCGGACTCCCTTAATGCTAGCCTTCCAATTCGTGTCATGCCATAGAAGGTATCTTGAAGCAGCGCTGGCAAATCCATGTAGGCCAATTCTAATACGCCCACACCTTCTAGACCAGTAAACGCCTGTGGCTCTATTGACCGTATCCCAGACGGGAGCTCTATCTGATTGACGTCATTGAGGCCTGAGAAAGCATGAGCAAGAATTCTTTTAATCGGATTATTGCGAAGGGATATTAGTTTTATGAAGTTGGTACCAGCGAACGCGTATCCCTCAATCTGAGCGATCTTATTGTGAGTCAGGACAATAGAACTGATGTTTTGCAGGGCTGCGAAAGCGAACGCGTCGACTGTGGCAAGAGGAGTGTGTTGGATGTACAGCTCGTTGAGTCGAGGTAATCCTCGGAAGGCGAACGGTTTGATTCTAGTAAGGTTACACGCATCCAGTGAGAGCCGACGAAGCTGCCGTAAATGCGCGAAAGCGTCTGATCTCAGCACGCGCAGATCAGCCCGTGACAAGGACAGCTGCATCACACTTGGACTTAATGCCGCTGGAACACCTCGAAGCGTTGCGCTGTTGCACACAACCTGTTGACAAAAGCATGAATATAGGAATAAGTTATTGATTTTAAAATATTTGCTAGTTAAATTATGAATTTAAGAATATGTACCTAAATCTTAAAGTTATGATTGATAAGTTAATTAAAATTCTGAAGATTTGCTATTTGATTACACGCAATAAACTACTTGTAAATAAATATTATTTTCCAGGTACAAAATATTTCTGCCGTTTTATTAAAAAAAAATAATGAAACAGTTAAATCTGTGATATTTTGAATTATTCATAAATATAACAAACATACATATGTATGTACATACATAAATATAAGTAGTTGTGCACATAAATGTCTCAAAAAGAGCAACTGATATTATTTTGGAATTAAACTTCCTTCCAAATGCAATAAACAAATCAATTTTCACCCAAGAGCGATCGGTAATTTTCCGACCTATTTATTTAGTAAACAAAATGATCCTGTCCAAATAATCCCCTCACACCAAACACAAACATCGGGCCACATTTTGATTGAACTGTTCCAATACCCAAAGTCAATAAAGCGTAAATTGAAACGCACTTTATGCAATAACAATAGAAATCTTTTGGGGGTTTGATTTATTACGCAGACGTCAAGCATGTCGTCAAAATTTAAGCACGCTGTTCCGGTTTTTGTTTATTATCGTTGTCGAACATTTTAATATGAAATGTTTACACTGACTTTAATCGTTTAAGAAATTAAATGTAGATTTCAATCTTTAATTTAAAGATTACTTTACACTTAGGCTTGTGAAAGAATACATATGAAAATATTTGTATGGGCTTGCTTTACATGTAATATTTGTTGGAAATATATTTAATACTTGTTCGAAATCAATATTTCGTAATTTTTTTATTATACCACATTTATCTCATGACAGCATTAACAGAGTTAAAATCTATGACTTTTCTTCCTAATTAGGAAATGAGTACCACAACTTCACTGCATAACGTAATTTATCTTAACGAAGTACTAGATATTTTTTTTTAATTTATGCGCATAGCAAAACTTTTGATTTTGACAGATCTCGCATCTAGTAACTTGTTAAAAACTATTTACTAATGAATAACAAAACATTTAAATCAAATCATATCTGATAAAATATATATGCACAACATACATGTAAATCAATAAAGTAAAACTGAAATTTACTAAAAACTTTATGTTAAAGTAATATGAGCTCATATTACTTTAGCATAAAGTTTTTACTACATCACAAATATATCTTCAATTATTATCATTATAAATATTCAATCTTTTAAAGGTGGTAAACCGTAACATCCTTCATACAGCTTTTGCTGTTACTTCTACGGCCGCGCTCGCCCAGGGAGATGCCACCGACCTTCACAGAGCCAGCATAAAATATTATATAAATGACTCTTAAAGTTGCAGAATGCTCATTCCTACCGTCTTCTTTTCACATTCTTTTTCCCACTAAATCTTTAGTATAATCCTGACCAATCCCACCCTTTAACTTGTTTTATCCGATTTCTAAGGCTAGTAACACACACACAACTTTTCAGATGTTGTGTGTGTCCATAGGCAACGGGATTACTTAACATCTGGTGTACCGATAGCTCGCCTACTAATCTTTACCTTGAAAAAAAATAATTTCACTTATTTATGCATTATTATTTAATGGTGGAATATACATGTTAAAATTTAAGAACTTATAGAATAATGTACAATATTCGTGAATAATGTTAATTTATCTGTATTAGGATCTAAAAATATTAACAACTTATTATGTATAAAATTCATTATAGTGTCTTATGTAAGTAATTGGTGAACGGGTGTTCATAAAACAAAAGTTACGTTCGCAACTCCTTTTCTGTTTATAATTAAATAAGTCTCTGGATGTAAACCCTCAGCATCTATCGCTTCTTTTTTATATAGAACACACCGCCATATTATTTTATATTATTTATGTAGGTTTTCCTATCGATAGAAGCATCTTACATACAGCTATTGGTGTATTTATAAGGCCACCCGGTCTGAAAGGTGACACTGCTGTACATATAAAGCTAGGATAAATAATAACCGGGCAAGTGCGAGTCGTACTCGCGCACTGACGGTTCCGTACCTACCACACAAAATCCTCTGTAACTCCAGAACTAACAAATTTATTTTTATAGTTTTCCTTCAAAGTCCATCACATGCACTACCATCATGATTTTTTTCAGATTTTTCGAGACAGTCGTTTAGGTTTAAGAGGGAGGAGACACCCTATTTTAACAGAAAAATGCGCTTTAAAGTGAATATCTCGCAAACGGATACCTAAATCAAAAAATCGCAATGTTTTTTAAATATCTATCTAATGATACCCTACTATGGGGTAGATGCGAGACTAAAAATCATCCCCACTTTAGGTGTAGGGGAAGTACCCAAAAAAATATATTTCGTGAACTACGGAACCCCAAAAAATACACTTGGCTTATAACGTTATAAATATTCTTTTCTCAACCTTTTCAGATATTTTTGGGTGACCATTAACGACTCATCATAGGACATCAGGTGATCCAACTTCTATCTATAAATAAAGGTCGTTAATTATTAACTCTAAAATTTTGAAGACTTAACTAGGCGCGATATAGGTTTTCATGATTTTGTAATGGAATTTTTCATATTTGATCATTTCTCTTTTAATATATCAAATTGAATTATTAAACAGCCTTTTTACTATAGTAGGTAATACTGTATTTAGTTAATATATCTATGTATACGTACAATTTTTATATACTTTTATTTGAATAATATTAACAAAGGTTTAAAAAAGAGGGCAAACAGTAATAAAGTTCTATAATTATCATAAACATGGTATAATTAAGTTCATTATATGTGTATACTATATTTGGCTCTTCTTTTTATAAAAAATAAATATAATGAAAACAATTAATATACATATACAAATATGTGAAATAATTTAAATGAAAAAACCACATATCCGTCTTTGTGCCTTTTTTAATAAATTTCAATTCATTTACTAGGTAGAAGACAACTCGGGAGCTCTCCTATTAAGGAAATACGACCAAAATGATAGGCGTTAAGAAAACTCCCTGAAGTGACCCAACCAAGTAACTACAGTCCATGGGTTGCCCTTTAACTATGTAACCTTTTTTTACTTATCAGCAAGTTCATTACAAAACACTTCAGGAACACTACTTTCGCCTGATTTTAAAAGAAGTTAAATTTATGTTTTCCCACTAAAACTGGTGTAGAATATCCACCCCCATCCCCCTCGGTGGCCACTATTTGCACATATTGAAGGGTTCCGAGATCTCTTACGAACGCACTGGTGCCCCTCTGTGCTGTACATTTACTCTGCCGTGAGACATAATTCTGTTCCCTTATAGTCACCTTTTACGACAGGCAGGGAATACCTTAGTCCTATTCTACAAGCCCGGAGCTACAGAGCTATCGGAGGCTGCTCTACGTCCTGCTGGTCTGTGACGCGGCCGTCAACTCCATCTACCAGCAGGATTGACCCTCTCACCCTCCCTTTCCACCATTTCCTTCTTAACCATGACAGACATGCTGTCTCTTTCGCTAATGCAACTACCATGACGCCGTTTATAGAAAGGTTTTTCCCGATACTCTGCAACAAAATAAGATTCAGCGAAGCGATTCGATTCCGTCTCTAATAGTGAATCTAAACCATCCGGGTACCCACCCGGACACACATACAAGATTTTATTAGAATCAGTCCACCCGTTTAGGAGGATTTTATTACAAACACACTCACAGAAGATTTATATATACATATATAAAGATATGTAGCCAGTAATCGTGGAAAGTGGAAACTAATGCTCAGTGAACTATTTCCCGCCGCCACATATAGCTGTATTAAAATGTTTATTTCTACCGCGTGTTAATTCTAACTCTATTTTTAACTAAAATGTTATATAGTGAGATTTAAATTATCTCATATTTAAGGATCAAGAAATCTACTTCAACATTGCTTTATGCCTTAATCAGGGAATTTTTTTACAAAAATTTTCAACTACTCCTTTTGTGGCTAAAAAGTGTTATCTACATCGACTCTTAAACGAAGAAATTATACGGTATGTATACATACAAAAGAGAACTACTAAGGACTGATAAACATATCGCACTGCATCTCACGAACCATAAAGCACAGAACAATGAAATTTTTCATGGGACTTCACGTGTAACGTAAACGTGCAATAAAACAGGGTTTTACAGAATTCAAAATTTAAATGGGAGTTTGCGACAGTTTGTCAAATAAGTTCGGAAACAATTTAAACGATTTCAATGGAAAAATTAGGAATGCATATTGCATTTTTTACTTGCATTTCAATGTTCCAGGCACCACCGCATGTTGAAATATTGTAGGGATCAGTAAATATAGTATGCACACGTATCTAATTGTATAGAATCTGTAACCATTCGTAAAGTCGCTCAAATAGGCTATATACCATACCATATTATATTACCAGCGTACCTGGCTTAGTCTGTCCAAACATTGGCAACCAAAAAAAACAGCGCAACCTACCGGGTCCAAGTGTGAATCCAAACCATCCGAGGCCCTCTCCAAACACACACAATTTGTTTAAAAATTGGTCCAACCGGCTAGCTAGGCTCCACCTGAAAGGCTTTGCCGATTCAGTGACATACACGCGCTTTTATATATATGGAGATATTATTGACGAACAGACAGGATGAAGATCATTACTTAAACCATTGAAATGTAATTTATTTAGACGATCCCCAATGATTAATTACATATGTTTAATTAGAATTACAAATGAAACCAATATTATTAAAATTAAACCATATTTTTTCAATATTTTAAAAGAATTTTATGCTTCAATTTGAAGGAAAATCACATTTAAAAAAACGCTTAAATAATAAAATAAAAAAAAACTTTTATTAAAATAAACGTACCATAAGCGTTCAATATACTGTATTATAAAATTAATCATGTCATAAATTATGTAAAATAAATATGTAAATAAAAAAAATATTTCAAGCTTATTTTAATATGCTATTATTGTCTGTATATCATTCATCGTTTGAATTTGAAATGAAAAAATATGTTACTTGGAATATTTTTAAATTTTACATGTTTACGTATAACCATTATCTATCGAATAGGATTTTGCAAATAGAATAGTTACTGTGAAGACG
>DWHK01000280.1:0-15238 GCA_018247855.1 Graphium androcles | reverse complement strand
GTATTCGCTGCAATTTCTGAAATGGTAATATGCAAAACTTGTAAAAGTGATGTGTCTATTTCGCAATCAAGTTTCCGGGAGTTAAAATTATTCTATGTGGGAGTGTGAAAAACAGACAGATATAAACTCGGGCCCATTGATCGAGAATGCATTTGAAGTTAATCGCCGATTAGTATTTGTGATGCGATTATTAGGAGTTGGTCACGAAGGAATAAATCTCTTCTGCAGCTTCATGGACATATGTTCGGGTATTGAAATTCAAATTATACTGCACTACTGAAAAACTTTCACAATGATTCATGCAAGAAAAAACTGTGAATAAAGAAGCAGGAAAACCACAGGATGAATTGATTGTGTCAGGTAACGGTACTTGGAAGAAAAGGGCTTTTCATCTCTATTTGGAGCTTCTACATTGATTGGAAAGTACACCGGGAAAATTTTAGATGTCATGGTTATGAGTAGTTTTTTGGTACATGTAAAAGTATAAAGGTTCAGGTAAAAGTAAAAAGGTGCATGTAAAAGGAAACAACCAATCCTTTAGAGTACGAAATGTGTTATGAGACGCATGTAGATGAATGCACCATAAACCATTCCGGAAGTTCTGGTAAATTGGAAATAAGTGCCATCACGCAAATATTTTTAAGGTCTATGGAAAAACATGGCGTAAAATATCTTACATACATAGTCGATGGAAAAGTTTCAAAAGGAAGAGAAAGGAATACTCTACGGACCAGGCATCACCGATTGAGGGTAAGTTGAGATTTTTATAACTTTAAGCGGAGAGCAATTTTACAAAGCATGGATTACGCCGCGTCGAAAGCTTATTTCTGGTTAAAGACATACGAATACAATACAAGCTCCTTCCATTTCCAATGTAGAGCGGTTCGAAGAGTCAACAACCAAACACCCGATCAATTTCATATTTTTCAACAGCTGAATGGCGTTTAAAAAAACGTAAATATAACACATTTCACCCAAAACTTTCTTTGCATTTCCTAAAAACGATATCATCATGCCATCTTGTCAGAGTGTATGAATTTGATGATATGGATATACACTAGTAAGGAATAATGATAAAGTATAAAGCCTTCCTTCATTTGTTATTGTTCAAATATAAAGATGTGTCCTAATATAAAACTGTCTACATATATATTCCGCAAAGAGTCCATTATTAACCGTTACTACGTCGATCAACGATTTGGAAGAATTCGTACTCCATTACACGAATAATGGATATCATTTTTCATTTAGGCATTTGGGCAATGCGGGCTGATCACCCAATTGCCTGAAAATAGAGTTGGTCTTGAGCTTGATCTCCCTCCGTTCGTGTCGGATATCCGTCCCATCGGGTTATGAGAGTAAAAGGAACAGAAAGTGCACCTGTGTCTGCGCGTACACTTGTGCACTATAATATTTCTTACATAGTTGGCCGATCTCTAAGTAGATCAATCGCCGTAGCCGAAAATCGGTCAGGAAGACTTTTTTTATACCGTAACATTTTTAATTGATTGTTTTTTTTGCTTTTTAATTAGTACGCCGCGCGGATCGTACACGCGGTAGACGTTGATCTTCTGATTCCTCAGTAGCTTCACGTCACTTTTTTCCTAATACAACTCAAACTCATGATATCTACCCAATGGAATGTTCGAATTGAATAATTCCAAAAGCAATATACAGATACTAAAACAGTCTTGTATATGAAGTAATTTATCTTAATAAAGTTTAAAACCAAAGTACAGATAATGTTCCTTTTATAGCGGCGACGATTTAATTCAGTTTTCTTAATAATAAATAGGTGATTGTGATATAAATATAATAGAAATAAAGTGTCGCAGCACTTATATATATATTAGTATATACATAGATAATACACATGCATAGATAATTATTGTTCTGCAAAACCATAGTACATTGTTTTGTACTATCACCAACTGATTTCGCAACGCTCGCGTTGTATGGAACTTTGGATATAATTTTTTAAACTTTGCGTTATATTTTTGATATTTATTTTATATTTCTACATCAAAACTCATAAACTCACTAAGTCACAAACATTACCTTTTTGTAATATTAGTATAGGTATAAATTTTCGATAAACGGATTATCTTAACTTGTAAATTCATGAGATGATCTTTAGACCGAATGGTCTACTCCAGTTTGAAATTACAGTCAGACCTTCATTGACAACATTAATCCGTAAGAGTAGATTGTTTGGGTGGGATTGAGAATAATGAAATCATATTATATTAAAGTGTAAATCACGTAATGTCAGAGAATAAATCAGAAGATGTAGAAGAAATCAAAACTGAAATATTAAATAAAAATCATCAATGGAAATAAAACGCCACTCAGATAACACCAGCAGAAATACAAGATCAAACAAAAGTAATAAATTTTAAATTTAAAAAACTTCGCCTAAATAAATTAATGTCCTTACACTAACTAGAAAACTGTATTAACAAATTTGCTTTAAGACCTTAATATATTCTAATGTGGGATGCGTCAGAACCTAATATCTGAAGTAAAATATAGAAAGCGATAATTTTTTTTCTGCCGCGGCATTTAAAAATAAAATGAAAAAATATATATAATTGCTAGGAGATAAATATATAATAATAATTATCTCCTAGCAAAGAACATTCAATATGATAGAGTACAAATTATTCATATTACTTTAATAAAAATACTCAAGATGGCGCTGTAATAAAAGTACATGTTAACTACGCAGTTACAAGGAACCATTTCAAGTACAATTTATTAATCGCATAAAAAAAAGAAATTACTTCAACATACAATCAAGTAATAAAAAACGTATCAAAATTTGTATGTGGTCATTCGTAAGAAAACTCATGTTTGCGACCTGCACAGAGCATATTAAGTATATGCGACCTGTGATAAATGTACCATAAACAATAGCAATATTGCAATGTCATGCTATGTCATTAAGACCGTTCAGTTTTCTTTTTCACAAAACTAAAATATTTTAAAAGGATTTTATTAAATAATACAGTATCTTGTTTTTAATTATGTATTAATTTTGACTTTAATCATAACAGCCAATTAATCATATTTATAAATAAAAATTGTAAAATATTTACTTAGTAAATTTCTATTTGTGTATCATTAATTCGTTAGGCATATTTAATTATTTACTTTTTACGGAAAAAATAGAAAAGAAAAGTTATTTACTGATGACGCAGATTTTAATGTATAATCTATTCTAGTTATAGGTACAACTAAATATAAACATAGGACTCACTAATTATGCTAAATTGCTCGTAAAATATCTGCAGAAACTGACATATATTCACAATACCTTATAACATTAGCTATAAAAAGTTTTTACTCCATTTTAATAGGTGGCTGGTGTTTTTGTGTGAGGGACTTATGTTTTTTTTTATATCTTTAATGGAAACAGACTATAGATTCAATTATTCTGCTGGAGACGAATGATCCTGCAAGATATTTATGGGCTGCAAAAATTGCTAATCATAAAGATAATGTAATAAAATTTTGTGACTTATAGTATCGTTCAATAATAGCCTATATGTATTAGTATGAAAAACTCTGTCGAACGATTTAAATTCGCGTAACTGTATAATGACATAATAGGCAAAACATCCACGGTCACATGCACAACAGTAGCGTTCAAAACATAGATTACCAGCCTATGGTATGAACGCTACTTTTATAGCCATGGTTTGGGGGTTACTCGTAATTCTTATATTTGTAATCACAATTCACATTTAAGAACTTTAAAGAAACCTATTTATAATAACAATACTCAATAAATTCATTTGCCATTATATAATTGAATAAATTTGCAGTTTCACTTCGTCTTTTAAATAAAGCGCTAATATTTAAGCGAAAGCAAAAACTACAAAAGGACATTTAACAGCTGAAAGACATATGTGATAGACTAAATGAAACTCAAAATGCGTTTATTAAACGGCAGTTTGAATGTATGTAAGTAATAAACTTTAATTAATTAATTTTTCTTAATCGGTTTATCTAATGTGATAAACATTTTATAAGCTTTCTATATTTTTAATATAGCTAAGAAAGATATTATCACTTCAAATAACATAAAATATATCTAACTTTCTCTAGTTGATACATATCAATAAGTCGTTGATTTGTTTGTACGGTTCTAAATTGCTGCCTTTTTGTAACGAAATAGTACTCTCTTGTCTATGGTACAGAAGTCTATATTATCTATAGTTGAAAAAAATTGAAGTTGGTACTTTACCTTCGCTTTTGTAGTCGCGTTTTCAGAAAAACTATGGCTAAAATGCTATTATAATTTGTTGATATAGAAATCGTGCCTCAGTAATTGCTAAAAACACGTGCAGTGCAAAGACAATTTGATATTTTTTATAATTATATGATTACCTGCTTTCATTTGACAAATTGCGCTAGACCGCATATATAAAATGGCAGCCCTACCACGTAGAATAATCAAAGAGACACAGCGGCTTATGCAGGAACCCGTGCCGGGAATTAGCGCAGTACCTAGTGAGTCCAATGCCCGCTATTTCCATGTAATCGTTACCGGCCCGGAAGACTCGCCCTTCGAAGGAGGACTTTTCAAATTAGAACTTTTCCTGCCAGAGGACTACCCTATGTCGGCGCCTAAGGTTAGGTTTATTACGAAAATATATCATCCAAACATAGACCGGTTGGGTCGTATATGCTTGGATATATTGAAGGACAAGTGGAGCCCCGCTCTGCAAATCCGTACGGTGCTGCTTTCGATCCAGGCGTTGCTTTCCGCGCCTAACCCCGATGATCCACTGGCAAACGATGTAGCTGAGCTGTGGAAGGTGAACGAGAGTGAAGCAATTCGAAATGCGAAGGAGTGGACACGGAGATATGCCATGGACAACTGAGCGGCCGCGCGCCCCGCGCCGTTCGCACGCACCCATCAGTGCCTATCCCACGCGCGCGACTCAAAGGGGACGAACGTAATAAAAATATCATGATTCTAAGAGTGCAAGTTATGTTACACATCCTAGCCCAAGTAACTTGTGAAGAGACAATTGTGAAGAAATTGGTATTAACTCTGGCCGCCGCCTGAGAGTTAACCTCTAGCATTTCTACATAGCCTCGCCAGGGAGCCCGGTGCAGTCCGACCCTGCCCTCTCATTGTTTACCCCCTCACTTGTAGCTTCGTTATGATATTAGGTATGCATATTTTTTTACTATAATTAAAAATAGTGAATATGAAATATCAGGAGACTTAAATGTATATATTTCATGGTTATCAGATTTGGTTAATTTTATACAAAGGATAGTGCATATTGTCACAAAGTTCAATGCCTTTGTAAGAATCTTATCACTTCTGTTTGAGTGCAAGACATGCTGGAAAATAGAATATATAATATCAGTTTGCCGATCTCTAGTGATACTGAATATGTTTTCTTTTTATAGCAAGTTAAACAAACTTAGGTAACTTATTTCCTCATTATTAAACTCCCATGAACATGATTTTATTGTGAATCTTTTGTGTACTATTTACGTCTTGTATAAAAAGTTATCAATAAATTGTATTTATGTAAATTTAATTTGGCTTTGTGAGCAAACTTCTAAATACATAATAAACAAAAGCTAAATATTATTTTATTTATAACATCATTTTATTCACATGAAATGTGATTCTAACTAATTCCCAAATATAGACTTAAGTATAAATAACATTTTTACATATCTAGATGAAACAAAATCTTTATAATTTGTTATATTTGTGGGTAATAATGCTTTTAAGGTACACATTCTTAATGGGCATTGTTTCAACTAGGAACACAAGGGTGTGAATCGGGTGAAATTAATTTATCTGCTTGTTTGCTACTTTATAGCTAATTAAAAAAATATTTGTTTTGATTTAGGCTATGCAGTCAATCAACAAATCTACTAAAACTTCATGAATATTATAGTGCACAAGTTGTATACATTTGTAAGTGGAAATTTTCTCTTTGCCAATGTGATAAATAAATGGCAAAAAATATTAGTTGGAGCAATAGCAGCACTAAACCCTGTGAAGTTTAAACCCACAATAGATAAATCTTAAACAGCCTTTACCACATTTACAGCCTTTACATCAATATATAACAGGACAAGAGCTTCTCCGTGATTATAAGCTATTTTATTCAATCAACTTCAAAAAAGGAGGAGAATCTCAATTTGACTGTATTTTTTTTTGTTTGTTATTTAGGAAACATATTACTGGGTGAACCGATTTTTATGATTCTTTTTTTATTTGAAAACTGGAGCTTCCATGTGCCGTCCGATTTAAATATGAATAAGATCTGACAAGTAATTTCTAAGTTATTAATCAAATAGTGAAAGTTGAAAATACATTACGAAACTCCATTTTTGAGGCAGTTGAAGTCAGTTTTTTTTTAATTTTTGTGAAAATAATACTTATTATTCTTTTTTTGCTTTAAAAAAATGTGACCCTTATTATAAACCTTAGGCTTGTGTTACAAGGGAATTTTGTAATACAAGCCTATGTTAAGGTGTAGGTCATATAAATAATTGCCCCGGGTGGCATTTGAACCCATAACCTATGATGCCGCTAGCCATTGTATTAAAAAAATTATAGATTGAAGAGGTTCAGAATTACCTAAACAAGGAGTTATTTTAAGATTTATTGAAATAAATAATTCTATTGGTTTTCAATGAAATATAAATATTCAAATGGTAATTTGGAATCACTTTACTTCACTATAGAGAATTAAAAGCAACACTGACCTTCTACTTGTATTATAATGTAAAATGAAAAGAAAGGTCAGGGAAACCTTATCTTTTTCACTTTGTCTATTGAACAAATGGACTATTTTCATTACAGCCATAATTGGACTTGCAGTTTTTGCTACAAATGCAGAACTTCTTTAAAAAATATTTGTTTTGTTAACCGATAACCTGATTATGGTCTAAGACATCAGTCCTTGCAATTATTAATTTTTATTATGTATAATTTAATTATGATGGAAGAGAAATATGTTGTGATTGGACAGGTTTAGGTTTTAGAAAATATGGTTTAATTGGCCAAATTGTTAGTAAAAGTTCTACAATTTCAATTAATACTGCTATACAGTTTTGTGTCTGGTGAGCAAGGTTGAGGCCAATTTAATTGTGAATATTTAATGTGATGTCTTTAAGATTAATGCTGTTATGTGTAACAGTAGCAGCAATCAGCCCATATTAAATCATTGCTTACTTATGTCACATATAATTTATGATTAGGTAACTAATGTAAGTTCTGAAGATGTATGATCTAAGAGTAATAATATCATACATAAAAAGGTTATGACCCCAATACAATTGCACATGAAAAATTAACAAATTATATAAATAGACAAATTTCAGAATTTTTTAGCAATAGCTGTTTTTCGGTTTAGAATTTATTTATTTATTACAATATACTCAAAAAAATATCTATTTTTACCCAATAAACTCCAATTTGCCAAACCTTTAACTGTTAATAGTAATACCCTTTGACAACTTTGCACCGAAGGATGATGACCTAACAACTTCGAGAACATGGAATGTTTTACATGTGAGTTTCATAATGAATTTTAAAGAAAAATCATATAAAACTATATTTATTCCAATTTACTGATAAACCATGTATCCGGCACAATGGGTTTTCCAATGTTTATTGGTAAGTGTATTCTTAGCACATTAATATTAATAACTCTTAAACATTTAATAACATGTGATGTTTATGATGTGGTATCTATAAGATGAGGAATGGTAGGTTGTAGGCCGCTGACCTTAATTTTACAGATGTCATTGGAGTTTAAAAGAGATTTTGAACATTGAATAAAGGAACATGTTTTATAAATTCAGTCTTGTGAAGTCTGTGTCAAAAAGTGAAGAGCCATTAAACATGTGTTCCTTGGAAAGGAATTAAGTTATACACTGAAAATTTGATCTTTTTATAGTAAATAGTTATCTCATCTCTGTACATGCTTAGATAATTTTATTAGTTGCATATTGCAATTAATTTAAACAAGTTATCAGTTTATAAATCTTATATAACTTTGTTAGGCCTTACTATACAATCTATTTGCTTAATTTCCTTTTTTTTTTATTTGGAAGGTATTAGAATTAGAAATCAAGTAACTTTTACCCCTCTCAAGGTATATACAAATGTGATTTCCTCATATATATTTTTACGCTTCATACTTTTCTTTCTCTGTATCTCCTGTTCTATTTTAGGTATGTAATTTGTTTTAGTCAACAAACACTTTTTGATACAACTTCTTTCATTTGGAATTTTGCTAGGTGTTAACATCTCTGCAGAGCAGCACAGATCCTCTTATATATTTTAGACAATTTACATTCTAATAGAAATAAACTCTCAGGATTTCAACGACTTGGAGTTTTACATATTGTAGAAGACTTTGATATTTGTAGTTTATATGGATTTTGACGAGCAGTAAAAATTACACCAAAATATATTTTAGTTGTAGTTTAGTCGATGTTATCTATAAAATGTTACTTTGATTTTATTAAATACTACAAAAGTTTTATTTTGGTAGAATAAAGGTATTTCTAAGAAACCAGAACAGGTTTCTTATTATTATAGTAAATTTTAATTTTAATAACTTTGGCAATATAGCTTATAATTTATAACATTCCAGGTGTGTTGTGTTATGCATATTTTTTTCGATTTTTTTTTCAGTGTTGTACAGGCTTACACATCATCTTGTCATGTAAATGGTGTTTACTGCTATCAGATACAGGATATTTATCTTCTATTCTTTTTTGTTTTTGTTTGTGTCTTTTTGGGGATAACTAACAATGCTTGTTTATAAATAATAGTTGACATTTAAATTTTTTCTATAGTAATTGGCTATAATTATTTATTGTTTGAATATAAACAAATTGCTTTTACTGTGATAAATCATATATACATTATAAGAATAGTTTAAAAAATAATATATTTTGAGCTTGCTGATGTTGTTCTAAAATATACATAAATGCCGATGGAAACGTTATAAAAACTTCTACATATGAATAAAAAAAAATTTGAAATACAAAATTTATGAAGTTTGTATAAAAAATCTTTTTGTAAATTAAATTTAATTATTAAATTATAAGGTCGTCAGGTGTATTTACTCTGCTGACGTTTATAAAACTGAGAAGCCATTGAGTGCTTATCCCAGAACCATCCAATGCTAAACGCGTGCAGATTTATTCGCGAACCGCTTTCAGTGTCTTTTCACGACGCAATACCTGCAAGGCGAATTGGTAAGTTATTTATTGTCCGAAATAGCGTCGAGCGCAAAAAACTGTCCGATGTATTTTGACGCAATAAATGTTGGTGGAAATGTACAACGCTTCACAACATGTTTCGGTAATGATCAACATTTTTTTTTGTCTTTAAAAAACTCTATTCTTATGGCAAGAACTAAGTCTTGTATTGGCAGCCAACAGCAACTGCGCCAACCGGTCATCGTTGTGATCTCTATAGTCATGGGCATATGGATTAGCCACTCTTCTAGCAATCTGATGATATCATGATACTGTCTGCCTATTTCCACAAAATAATTGTGTAGTTTTACTAATGAAGAATTTTGTAACACATCACCCAGCTCACGATGATAGGCTCAAGTAAAATATATCTTTAGTGAAAAGGATACATCTAGTTGATCGAGCGAGCGAACTGAGTGAGGTTTACAATTACAGTTGGGGCGAAAACGCATTGTATGTATGTATGTAATGTGATAACTCTCGAACCAGTGCTCCAATTTAAATGAAATTTGGAATATATATAGGTGATATTAGTATAGTTCTTAAGTTCGTTTGGCATCAATATCGGTTCCGTAGTTTTAGAGATATTGAAATAAATGTGGAACAAAATAATCGCGGTAATCCAAGTTCGCGGTGAACTACTAGTTACCTACATTTTAATTTTTTAGACTTATGAAAAGCCTTATTTTTTTTGAGTGAGTAAAAAAAATGTGAATAAGTCTTATATTCTCAGAAAATTGGGACTTTTTTTTAAAGTTTTTCAGAGTTAATTAGCCTTATTAAGAGTTTTTAAAACTTTTGAGTTCTTTTAAAAATTATTTCCGCCAGAGAAGGCTTGTTAGATTTTCCTCTTTTAGATGCAACGTAGAAGGTGAGAGGATACATATAACTTAAAGTGCTGTATCGCTTGTAGTACGTTGTGTCGAACAAAATGAGTAGAGCCGTAGTCTTAGAGTAAAGATTTGTAATGATGTATTTATTTATTACTTGTGCTATCGCCCCTTAAGAAGTGTAAATTAAATCGTTACCGTTAGGTTTCTTTATGTTACTGTTATGGTTATTAAAATTGTTTGATGCTGATTAAAAGTGATTTTGAACTACAGAACTGTTCAGACCCGTGCTCACGGTTCACACTCGGTCACCCGCACTGTATAGTTACTTATGTATACTCTAAGGTGGTAACTCATTTTGCAATTTTATTGGTGCCCGTACTAAGGTGTGAATTCAAGTTGGAAGAATAAAGGTCGCGTCGAGACAATGAACTAGCACGGGGTATGGTACTTCTCCAGAACTGTTGGTCTATTTATGGAGGAGCAATGAGTTTTCCTTGGTCGACCACGTTCATACTGCATGTGGTATGTGGTTACTATAATCAGCATTAGCAATGAGTATTCTTGGAGATCTTTCCTCTTGAACGTGTTGTCATTACGACCGAGAACCGAAGAAAAGCAGGACTAAAAATTTAAATTATAATAATTATTTCAACCGGTTTCAAAAGTAGGTGGTTCTCGAATCGTTTGATTTTTTATGTTAGTTACCTCGTTTTTCTTATGACCTGATTCTGAAAATTCGTTTTTTATCTGAAAAAATATACTTAGAGATTGGTCCCATAATATTAATAGAAAAATGGTTCGGTATTTTGTGTTTTAAATCAACTTAAATGAAACAAGTATTATTTTCACAGAAAATTTAAAACACTCGACTTCAACCGCCTCAAAAGTGGAGTTTGGTAATGTATTTTCAACTTCAACATATTTTATTAATACCTTAAAAACTTCTTGTCAGATCTTATTCAAATTTAAATCGGAAAGCTCCAGCTCTCAAATAAAAAAAATAATCAAAAAAATTGGTTCACCCAGTAAAAAGTTTTCTAAGTAATAAACATAAAAAAATACAGTCGAATTGAGAACCTCCTCCTTTTTTGAAGTCGGTTGAAAACAAGTTGATTCCAGTTAGAAACTTCAATTTGTATAAAGGACAAGACATTTTGCAGTTTGCGCGTTTCACTTCGTTGCTTTATTTATCTCGCAGGCGCTATTTATTATCGGGCTTGTTAAAAGTTCGAAGGAAATTTCAAAGCACTTCAATGGATCTAATCAAATTTATATATTTTCCTACATTCTGAATTGGCTATATAAAAGTGAAAATACATTTTCTTCAGACAATTGATTCAGATCCTGCCAGCAACTTTCCGGGGGTAAGTTGAGTTTAAAAGTACTCTAAAACTTTGTTTTGATTTTGACCGCCGCTTTTGATTTATATTCTCTTAACAATAATGGATTTAAGTACGTTGTTAAATAACTTATGGTTGGGAAAAACGGATATGTTACTTGATATGTACTTTGCTCAATTTTCTACATAAAACTTTGGTGATTATTCTTACTATTATTCGATCACGATCTCCGAACTCCGTGAACGCGAACATTTAAAAGATATATCGCAAATGGCGAACAATTCTCGACAGGCGACAGAATTATTATATGCCAAGGTATCTTTATTATGTTGAAGCTGAAAGGAATAATAGATCGCCATTCTCGAAGTGTTTGCTTTCGTTGTGCTGTTTGCAAGCCACGGAAAAACACGGATTGCAATTTTTTTAGTAGTTTGCTACATTATTAAGCTTATGATGAAGCTGATGTCTATTATTATATTTATAATCTTCACAAAAACCACATGATTAGAATAATGAAGGCCCATTTACTTATATTTATTCTATATTCATTGAAAGTAGCCTTAGTGCAGGCTTTGGCTGTGGAGTTTAGTGCTAGTTCGGGGTGCTGTAACTTGGAAATGTCTTTTGTGTTTGCCCTGAACAGGCACGTTGGAGAGGATTTTGTCTCGCTAGGATCAGCAAATCTGCGCTACCAACGAATCTCTACTCCTAGATTGTTGGGTGCTGCGAATGTATGGGGGTTTAATACATCACAAAGAGTGGTTTCTCTCTTGAAACTCAAGTGTAATAATAAAAAAGAACTATCAAAATTGAACTACGACGCACATTACAAATTGAGAGTTTAATGAAGTGAATTTAATTTTAAAAATATGTCCATTCTTGTCAATCTAACTGTTTAAGTCTTTAGTCTATTAATCCTCAAAAAGGCATCTAAACCGTAAATCAAGAAATTCCCAAGATCGAAGTTATATCCATTGCTTTCTACGGACTTTTATTAATCATAAGATGAAGCGCTTGCTCTGATAGGCAACAGAAGAAGCCACTTCCATTATCAAAAATAAATAAATCACGGAAGAAATAAAATATGTCTTACAATGAATTACCATATTATTTTAGTAAATTAAAATATAAATGTCTATTTTGTTATTCTAAAATACATTAAAAGATATAAATAACAAATAAAAGATTGCATGATTTTTATTTAATCAGTGTAGTATGATTCCACAGTCTTATCACCGTTTCTTTTTATTACCACAAATTTATGATTTCCTTTATTTACGCAAATACTATACATAGTGAAATAAATCTTATTTTATCGAGCTTTTAAGTTTGTTTTTCGATGGTTCCAGTGTTAATGGTCATGACATGTTGAGGTAACACGGGTACAGCAAAATTAGTATGGGCTACTGATAGTTTATTGATTAATTTCAAATTTATTCTTGGTTCGATCTACCCAAAAGTTACCACCTTGAAGCGTAGCAGTGTCGGTTTGCTTGGATTTAATTTTATAGTTTTTAAAGGGAATTATTAATTTTTTTTTTAAATACCCACGCGAGTCACATTTCTTTACCAAAATTTGAGATTTTTTTAATTTAATATAATGTTTGAACTAATCTAAGGCGTGGTCACACAATGCAGACTTTATAAGCCATCGGCGTTTTATTTTTGCCACATCCCATCCATACGTCATATGTCACCATGCCATATGCCTTCATCTTTTAAGTTTTACAGGTCTAGACTAGATTGTACATTACTGGACCTTGTATAGTATAGTATACTGTATAGTATACTGTATAGTATATGTATAGTACTTCACAGATAAAACTAACCAATCTTTTTTTGTGATTTGATAAATTGTAATTCGATTGTAATTCCTTCAACAGACAAAAGCTAAGCAAGTACTTTTTCACTTGTGACTGTTTTCACTCAGTTATTTTACATTTATTTCAATCTTAAATTAATAAGCTGATTTCGATGCCCGACGAACTTAAAAATTGTACTAGCATTACCTACATATATTCCAAATTTCAGTCCACTTGGGCACCCGAAGAATTACGTGTACATGGCCAGCGTTTTGTAGAACAGAACAGGGAAGACTAAGAATATGTTAAGAGAAGGAAAGAAGAAGAAAAATAGAAGGTAGGAATGGCCTTCTACTTTAGATACAAATTATTTTTAGAACAAAAATTATATAAATAAAAATATTATGACAGTGGTATATGTTTTCGTTTTATTTTGAGAAAATTCTTATAACAGTATGGTATGGCCATGACATGTTGTATATTAATAATACAAATATTAGTAAAAAAGTTCCAGAACAAAACGCAACAAGACAAAAAATACTATGTTCTTTTATCCACCGCGTTGTAGCTGGGAATAACAAATTCTTTGTTCTGTTGTGTTATATATTTGTTTACCGACGTACCAACACTTTAACGTATAAATCTTCAGGCTACTCTTGTAGTAAGCGCTTAAGACTTTATTACCTTTATTTGCAGTAAAAAGAACTTTCGATTTCTTCTTAGCACCCGTCCACCTTTTAAATGGGACGCAATAATGAAATCGTTTCCACAAATCGATCTCAATACCATTTAAAATGGAGTCGTTAAATGAGGTCGATAGATTTTGTGTACACTCCGAAAGAATTATTTGGGAGATTTATGTAAAACAAAACACCTTAAACTTTATTAATATTAAATTGATAAATTTAATTTAATAAAATAAAGTATAATATATTTTTGGCAATATTATTTCTAATGTTCCATAAAAGCTAAACCATTATTAAGGAACTGAGGGCCAACGCTTTCAAAAGAAAGATATCGTTTCTCGCTTTCTTGTTGATGCTTGATTGTTGCAGAAGTATGAAGTTTAGAGACAATGTTTTTGAAATATTATTTTTTTAAATTATCTTTTTAGTACGATAAATTTAATAGCTTAAAAATACTAACTTTTGCCCGCGTCTATGTCATTGCGATCTGGTTTAGTCTTTAAATCAGGATCACTTGTTAGTGACATTCACTTTAAGTAACATAAAATCTATGTTCCAAACCAAGATCTATCTATCCCTGAAAATAACGTTAAAATCCATTTAGCGTATAATTTGACCAATCGCATTTTCTAGCTATATGGTTGAAATTAACCATATAAGTCAGTCAAGCTGTTTTTTGAGTTATCAAGCTGTTTTTTAATTTCAGTAAAGTTGTAAAATAAATATTTTTACAAAAATTTGATAGAGCGAGAGCCAATAATACCTACATATAGGTCAAACAAAGAGAGCAATAAAAACTCGTGTAAAGGAACACATAGCCCATATCAAAAATAATAGATAAAACAATTCTGCAGTTTTTGAACACACTTTAAAAGAGCCCAACGATTACATCAGCTTTGACAGGCTAAAAATCCTCGCAAAAGAACACCACTTCCTGCCATTGAAATAAAGTAATATCCAAATTTTAATAGACAGGATGGTTGGGTGCTACCACCTGCTTGAGATCCTATTATAAATAAGATCAAGTCAAGACATAAGCACAACACTGCAAGACCACAAGTTACGATAAGCAGTTACTACGTGGATCGGACCATAACTAATTTTCCAAGCTGACGGCAGCCCGGATCAACAAGCGACATTAGGACGTCAAACACCTCAGTTCTATCCATAACCATGAATGCTGTAACATATTCGAAACGTTGGGTGATAAAATTTTGAAATAAACTGCGATAAAATCCATAAAGTTGTTTAATTTAAAATGTCGAATATTTGCATATGTCTCAGAATTATATAGTGTTATATAGTGTGTTATATAG
>DWHK01000279.1:0-15247 GCA_018247855.1 Graphium androcles | reverse complement strand
GGAGGGGTTGGGAATATATTAGGATTCGGAAGGGAAAGGAAAACAAAGAAATGGCCATTCGGCAACCCCACAAGCCAGGCGTACTTTAGTTTTTGTTGGCTTTTCGCATGGCGGATGTACTTCCCTGGTCGGGCAGTCTTTTAATGGCAACAAGAGCTGTATGTAAGATGTTATGTTCTATCACCTGAAAAATCAAAAGTCAAAGCCAAAATATTTCGGTTTAAGCTTTTGTAAGCTCTACGAACGTCAAAAATTACTATCAGTTCGGAAATTAGACCGGTCCAGAGAAGAACTGGCAAGAAACTCTGTGGTCTTGTCTATTTTTTTCTTTTCTTAACATATAACTACATCATCTGAGCAAGCTGCTAAGGTATTCACAAGTGCAGAGCATGACTAAATTACTTCCACACATCTTGGTCCCCTATGTGAGATATGGGAGATACGTAACATACATCATACTTTCATAAAAATATTTACATTGTAGGTAGGGTTAAGATGTCTGATTTGCTAAAGATATCAAGCAGCGACTGCAAACTGTCATAGGAGAGCTATTAATAGTTTTTGGAGCCCATTCCTGGACATGGCTAATTTCTTCAAAAATTAATTACTTATTTTAAATTATTCAATTATTGCTCCTGTTAGGACAACTATCTTAGTATCTATTTTTTTTATATATTATCACAAAAATGTAATAAAAGGCTTCTAGGAATATAAATAGAGAACGAGTTCACTTTTTTATGAGCCTTATATTTCATAAATATCAGTTTTAATCAAAAGCTGCTGATTTTAGAGGGGCCAAGTTTTGAAAGTATTCTATAATTTACTCAGTATGGACAAATGGAGAATAGCAACATCTGAAGATAAATGATCACACTGTTGTGCCATAAATGAAAGTGAAAGATAAGAGAGTGATCTATCAGCAGGAGAGGGCAATTTTAGGCATTGATAGGAATCAAGCAATAAAAAAAACATTATTCGAATATTTAACCGCCAGAAAGCTTTGCATCAGATGGATCCCTCTTACTTATGACCGAAGACCTAACTACGCCTTCGCATGGACTGGTCTCGCAAAATGTTAGAAAAGTTCCACGGAGGTAACTCGAAAGCTGTATTTGACATCGTCACAGATTCCTTTTGAGGATCGGCCAACTGAGAAAAACACAGAAAGAAGTCAAGAAAAATGATGATGATCTCGTTTTTTGGTCGGAAAGGTCATCTCGCGATTTTGTACTGGAAGATGGAAGTACAATTATTGCAGACTGGTATGTTATCTGTTGTTTGCTTATTGTCTTGGAAAATGTTTAAACACCAGCGCCCTCGAAGCAGGATCCTCCTTCACAACGACAACGCTTCAGTGCACTTGCCAAAACAAACAATTGAATATTTGACAAAGCAGGTATCGAAACAATGAATCATCCACGATATAGTCCCGATCTGGTGCCCTGCAACTTTCATTTCTTCTTAAGAACCAAAGATAAACCTCGAGGTATTCGCTTTATTGCGTTCGCGAATATTATAGAATAGATCCCTTCGCGGGCCTAGTTATGAAAGTCACTGTAATTCACTTTGTATTTAATCAATCAGTCGAAATATGTTATCTGTTATTGTAAGAGGTATTATGAAAAAAATAATAGCGGCATCATTTAAAATCACGAAAAAAAATCGCAAAATTACAGATTCGCGCCTATAATTAAGTGGTTAATAGCTACGGACAGGACAATCGGCAGGTACTATGCTCAGTGATATGTTTGTATTTTTAAAACTAAATTTGTTTTTTATTGAAATAACATTGTATCGTGATTATAATCTACAAATATTTTACCTCAGATATTACCGACTGCAACATCCTAGGTAGACAATAATATAAATACGATTTGTACAGTTTCATATTTAATCACTTTCTTGCTGTCATGAACGGTACGTAAATAAAGCAACATAGTAAATTTATATATTTGAATGAGAGAAAGGAAACAAAGAGAGTGAGGGAGATTTTAACGTGTGGATACGGACGAAAATATTAAGTAAGATTAGACAGGTGAATCCTAATACAATTGTTTCAATATTATTAGAGAAGTAGACATGAACAATCTCTGTGCCTTAATTATTCTCTATATCATATGTACATATATACATGTGTTCTATTATAATCTCTTTAGAAACTTTGAATATGGTTGCTACGCTGTGTCTAGAGTGAAACTTATGTTGATAAGTGTATTTATTGTAATAAACTCACTTTATAATTATGAACATTGATTCTTACATGGTCTCATTTCCACAAATTCTGTAAATAATGAAGTTTTGAATTTTGCTACTAAGGCCTAAAGTATTGTATAATAATGTCATTAATAATGTAAAGTAATAATAAATTAATAATGTTATAATGACATTTGTAATGTATAATAAAGTCATTCCAAAAATTATTTAGAATTATTCGATAGTTGCAATAAATGGCTTTTTTATAGACAAATAATGTAAACACAAAATTGCTATAAAAAAACTAAAGGAGTGTTTTTTACATCTATTTATGGTTTGTTATATAAACCAATCCAGCTGATAACGACATTTAAATAAACAAGCGTTTAGATTTTAAATTTCGGCCTAAATTTCAAATTTAGATATAACCTATTGGACGAATCCACATGGTGCCAAGAACGCTGAATGAATTTCCTCGCTCTATAATATCACCTAAAAAAACTTAACACTGTTTACAGTAATCAAAAATTTTCATTACACTGACGGCTGCTAATATGTCTGCGCAAATTAAGAAACCGGGTATTTTTAAAGGCATCCAATAGGAATAGGACTATCGAGCTTCTTGCCTTCATCATGAAAATCGTAAGAACTCTTTAAATTGTCAGGAATATCGATAGGAACAAGAGTCAAGAGAAGAATGTCATAACAATTTTATGTATTAACTTTAAACTTTTACGTTTTTGGACTGCGAAATCGCTGGATAATCTTTTTCAAAAAATTTTCATTCCTGATAAACTGCAATTTCAATCTTCAAATCATTGCCAACCTGGGTGACGTTGAGAATATATTTTACTATTCTCAGTAGGTGACTGGGTAAGCGTTACAACACACATCTGGCGGGCGGCGTAGGTCCTCCCGGGACATGGCATTTTCGCGAGGGTGTCTGTGAAGCGTGCAGGTGTACTCATAGTAAAATGCGACTACTGCGATCTTGATCTGGCGCAAACGATCCACCTGTCCATCGCAATCCTCCCAACATGTATTGAAGCGGACTCTACGAGTCCACCTCCACGGCTCTCTCAGTTGGCCGGCCATGGGTTCCTCTTAGCTTCCCCTTGTATTTCACCTACTTACGGCTACCAAGACATGGCGGCAATCCGGTCGGAGGGACGCCCGCATTGCCCTAACCCATCTAAGGAACAACGAAACAAAGTCATCGTCTGTTCGTGAGTTTCAATCCCACAACCTTCAATTAATGCGCGTGGGGAAGCTACCGTCAGCTAGGCAGCCAGATTCTGCTGAGAAAAGCGAAAAACTTATCAGATGCTTTTTAAAATAATATTTCTGTACAAAATCTAGTGCAATAGTTTGTATTTAGCCTGTGCATGTATCATTCCCGCGCATTTAATCCATAAAAATATCCTGTAAGGGTAAAGTACGATTTTCGTAAAAGCGATTTTATAATTTTGTGCTTAATTTTATCAATTGTTAAGTTTAATATAGACTGTAGAATTTTATTATATATGCGAACGGCTTGCCCCATAAATGATCTGTTTGTCTTATGTAAACGAAAGCTGGATGTTTTGTATTTTATCGATGTCTGGCACTGTTTCTAATATAAAATTGAATGTTGTTACGGGCAAATAAAATATTACAGGAAATGTGTAAGAAGCAATTGTGAGCATATCAATTTCTATAAAAGTTCCCTCAAGGTGTCCCTTTTGCAGAAAATCCGTACTAAAAGATGCCATGGAAGTAACTAAAATAAACAAATTGAACAGTATTGACATCCGTTAATTGTCTAACTTTTCTCACCGCTTCACACATTCTTCTTTCTTTATACAGCGTGTTCTTTTGTGAAGAAAAAAGTACCTCTCGAAATTAGGATGGCAAAAAGTAGCTTTGTGTTTAAAAGGAAAGTACGCGATTACCATATATGTTTATATATATGTGTGTAATAATATACGTAAATTATGTGCTAACTACATAACATTGATAATTACGCTGCAACAACAACTAATATATAAATAAAGTATGTAATATAAAATCAGGATATATAAAATAATATTTATGAACAGAATAAAGATTCTTAAATATCTTGATTTCCTCGGAATTAGAGACTAGAGAATTAGCTAATGACTCTCCAATAGTCTCTTGAAAATTGGCAGAGATTGTGCTCGTCTAACTTCTGGAAGTAAGCCATTATATAGCATCGCCACTTGTATCATGAAAAACCTATGACTTTTAATTTGTGTGCAGATATTTTTACTTTCAAATTTACTGAAGATCCTAAAAATTAACAGTAAGGATCACGAAGACATGGGAAACCATCTTTGAAATAGGAAGGATTATAATATTTTGATCAAAACGAACGTTATAAAGAATGGAGAATATGTAAGCATTCCAGCAAAGACGAATAGATACTAAAGAAGTGTGAGATATGGTCATATTTGCGCAGGCTAAACATGAATTTTATGTAAAAATTATAAGTACGCTCAAGTTTATCAAATAGCTCCTCCGTGACATCTAGATATATGACGCCCGTATAGGAAGAAATAGTTTTTGATGTCAAAGATTTTGTGCAATAGCAATTTTAGTAGCAGTGGGCAGTAAGGAGGATATTTTGCGACTTCTTCAATATGAAGGGTCTAGGAAAAATGGTCATCAAAATAGATTTCCAAATTACTCACTTTCGAACTCAAAGGTATTGAGGTCACTTCAAAAGAAACCTCATACCTAAATCAAAATCAGATTCATCCTGTGCAATATTTCTGATGGACCACTGATTGTAATTTATGATTCCATAAGGTTGGTTTTAAGGCAAAGTGCCTGATATTAAGTTACATACCTTAAAAGGGTTTGCATTTTTCTTTGTGAGAGTTTCGTGTTCGTTATTAATAATAATGGTAAAGTAATGCAATCATATTCAATCCTATTTTATTGGCACTCGAATAGAATTTTTTCAATGTTTAAACACGGAAAACAATGACGATTATATAGAAAATTGACAAATAAGTGACGTATTTACGAATCACTTTTGAAATTGCAAATGGACGCATTCAAAAAATTTAACACAATAGGATCAACAATCACGATACGGTCTTGTGGTAATAATGGTCGTTTCCACGGATATTTTGAAATTTAAGAGTAATTTAGCTTAATCAGTGAGACCTTGTAACATAGATTTAATTGGAATGGATATAGATTTCATAGGTAGGTGCAACCCACGGGAAGCGAAGAGGAACCCATAGCCGGCCGGTGCGGTACAGAGGGCCGCTCGGAGTGGTAGATGCGTTTAATGCATTTATTCCACGTAAAAAAAGGGCAATACGGGCCGATCACCCGATTGCCTGAAAAATAAAAGATCCATGCGCTTGCCAAGAACAACTTTGTCAATCATTAGAATATCCTGACAACTAATCCATTCATCGAATTTAGTTTAACCTTTGGCTTTCGGAGGTCAGATGCCAGTCGCTCAGTGTAAAAACTGACACTATCGTAATATTTATATATATTAAGTTAAGAAAGATGTAAATTTAGAAAAAGAAACCTGTAATAATGTCCTTTTTTATCATCACTGTATTATGTATAGCAATTGTATAAATATGTACGTTATGCCGTATGGGAGAGGGCTGGTGACTGGTAACACAGGTTTATTTTAAAACCTACTTCAAGTACCATTCTCTCACAACAAAGGGTACCTATTGGTACATTTAGATTTAGATTAGATTCATTAGATTTAGATTAGATTTAGATAAACTGTATAGTTGTTGTATGAAAGCTGTGATGAGACAATAAAATAAATAAAATTTGGTTCGATTAGAAGCCCACCTAAAGTATTTTGAGAATCAGGTAAAGAGAAAGATGATGAGAAGATAAAATAAATCTGGCTTTTCAGTACATTTCAATACAGTTATGCTAACTGCATTGAGATTTTAATCTCAATGCAGTTAGCATAACTGTAACTGTAGCTCGGTAAATTAGCTCCAGAAATAACATATAAAACTTAACTATAAAGTACATTTTTAACTGTAAAAAATTGTTCAATTAAGATTTACTAAATCTAATCTTCCAGACTGGTTACTTACTTTAACTTCTATGTTTAAGTTAACAACTTATCCCCACATTTTATAAGATTAAGAAAAATTGCAATTTGTGCTAATTGTGGGAAATTGCCCTCAATTGAATGGCAAAATAAAGCAAAACTGAGGAATTTTTAAATTTTTGTTGTAAAGATGAAAAAAATTCGGTGTTTCCACCAATGACATGCATCACACAACCACAGCTATATGGCATGCTTAAAATCAGTTCTTTAAAATCATTTTAAGGAATGGCCGCCCACAATATTTCTATCAAGTCAAAAAGTTATTATGAGGTATGGACAGCATCAGTACTCGGCAGGGCTTTTCTTTGAAGTATATGCGAGCTCAATTGGGCTGAGTTCTGGCAATTGATCAGGCTACGGCAAAACGTTGATCATCAGCAAAAGCGCGTGTTATGATTCTAGCCGTATATGAACGTTCATTGTCTTGCATTAGTCAAAAAATTATGATGATAATATTCGCAAAGCGATGATTACGTCTGAAACAATCCTCTGCGCATAAATTTGAACATTGAGGTTAATCCAAATGAGATTTGTTGTTCGACCCATCCAAATACCCAATTCATTATTGTTCTCCCTCTATATGTATGAAGTTCCTGCCAATTTGCAAACGTATTTAACGTCCAAGGGCCTCCAAACTGGAGTAGGTCTTGTATCCAGCCCCATATCGAAACAATATTTATCGGAAAAGTAAACACAACGCCAGTCTTCTTCCTTCCAATTTCTGTGTTCGCGAGCCCATTGTAAACGGGCCTTGTGATTGCAGGGTGCTATAGGTGGAACTCTCAGTGGCCTCCGGGAACGCAGAACTACTTCACGCAAACAATTTCAGATGGTTTGGTCGCTTATCAGCAAGCCTGAAGAGCTGTGGAGCCTTGCAACTAACATTACGGCGGTCATGATACGATTCCGTAAAGTAGTATTTTAAATGTTCTTTCTGTGAGTGCTGATCTAAGATCGTATCCATGTCCAGAGACGGCTTTGGACAATTTGTGTTCTTCTTTACAAATTCTTTATTCAAATAGTGAAATATATATCGCATACAACTGTTGTAAGGTTTTTACTTTCTAGCTTGCTTTATGGACAAACAGCCCCTGTGTAAATATTATTTCAGTATTGTTTCTTATACTTTATAAAAAATTTACAGCTGACCAAAACTATCTATTTTGGTACACATATTAAACATGCTATCAGCGGTCAATACAGGGCCATATGATTTTTTGTCTAAACCAATATAAATATTTATCGTCAGTAACTTTGTGAAACACAGTTTTAGTAATGTGTCTAGCTGCTTAAAATGTAGACTACTAAGTGCCTTAGTCTGTTTTTATTATAAATATTGGTAGAGAATTGCTTATCAATATAGGTATTGGAAGTAGAGTGACGTTGATTAAGAAAGGGAGTGTACAAATGTCTTTTCCCCAAGATTTCATTCCGTATCAAGTGAGATATTAATGATATGTTTGACTGCATGAATAAAGTTATCTATTAGGTGAGCTATCATGAACTAGATCTTAGTATATACGACCTTTGGTTTAAATGAAAAAATTAAAATGAAATGTAGGTTCAGGTCGAGTAGGACTAACAAAGGGGCCTTTTAATTAATTCTTCTAAAACATGAAAAACGTTCTAAGTATCACCAATAGATTTGCCATTAGGTAATTTGATGTTTTAAATGCTTGTATACATCGTGATTTTAAAATATATTTTTAGATATTCATTCCTTTCATTACTTTTCTAATATTTAAAACATTTCTTTTAAAGATTATAATTCTAATCTATATATTTAATTTAGATTAGAATTATAATCTTTTAATTCTAATCTAGACCACAAAATCTCACGTGGATCGTTGGTTGCGGATATAGTATGTGAATATTTTCTTGAGGTCTACTTTTAGCTAATCTGTAAAACTGGTCGTTTTTTAAGACTTTAAACAGGATGTATTTAATAAAACCATATGATCATTTATATGTACCATAAAGACAAAAAACAAGATTACGATGGTTTCCGTGATAAAATACATCAACAATAATTTATGTGTTTATTATTATTTCAATGCCAGGCAAGGTTGTGGATATCTTCGTTTATATATTCAAATATAAATAATGTTATTAATATCGTTCTTTATTACCGAATTTAGAGCACGCCTTAACGACGATGTAAAATTTTAATAACAATGAAAACTAAAAAAAATATGTCTATGTATATTTCAAACGAAATCAAAGAATTTCGCCACACACCTCCATTTAAGATTCCAACATTGTAATTGCTATTTGTGAAGCAGAGCCGTCGTGTGATACGATCTCGATGGCATTCGGAATAAATGCATATTAATTTTCTGCTACGATCATAAGAATTATAGATCTAAGATCTTGACTTAATCAGTTTTATTTTAAACAGTTATAGATCGATTTTTAAAGGTATTTTCACGCGTGCGATTAGTTTTGGCGGCAATAACATTTTGCAGTTCATTTTGCAAAAGTCTTCTTGTTCTTTAAAAATTACTTTTTACTGCGCCCTACAAAGAGTATTTAGGCGAAAGTTGATGAAAAGATTATTGCTGTTCATAGTTAACCGCAATATTAGATACAAAAGTATCTGTGCGTTGGATACCTTCGTGTCCGATTAACATGCTCCACAATATACGCTAAAGTGGAATTCGAAATTCTTTTTATTTGTTTACTGTAAGTCAGGTGAAATTTTGACACGTCATTCAAATTAAGTATCAACAAAAAGTAAGGGACTCTTTCACAACCCGTTGAAAGTATTAATGGGCGATGTCTACGGATCGATAACGTGCGAACTGCTATTTAAATGCCAATTTTTTAAATAAAATATAAAGTAAAGATATAATATATAAAGAAAAGAGATAATATAAAGATACTTCAAGGCAAAGTCTAAATGGTATCATCGAATCGTAAGATAATCGCACGAAGTGTGGATAGGCCTTAAAGATCTAATTTACATAGTTAAATTTTTATATTTTTAAATTTAGTTTGTTTAAACGTAAATTCACCCAGATTGAAAAACTTGAGATAAATCAATGTTCTTGGTGGCAAACTCATTCAATGCTATTCGCTTAATATTGATAGATTTAGTGTTTCCTAAAATCGTTATCCGTCTGAATGAACAATAGTAAATTAGTTTCAGAATGTTAAACATGAAGAGATAAATTATTGATTAAACCTATAAAGCTGAATAGACACAATTTAATTCTATATTGACAACTGTTATGAGCTGACATTGGTTATTTAACATACAAAATGTTTAGCAAGATGTGGTATTCTTTTCTATATCTTAAATATATCGTATAAAAATAATATTACGTGGAAGTCACATGATCATATATTAAATATCGGAAGATATAATATAATAATGTCTATGAATATAAAATACATATAATTTGTATTTCATAAATTTGAAGTTTCTTAGCTAATAGATTCGCGCATGTAAGCATGCGTGTTATAATAAAATGGGTATGGGCTACTGGCTGTCGAGATATGGTTTGCGGATGGTTCACATACCATATCTATAAATAATTTTAAAACCTAACTATGTATGTTATATATTTCATTGAACTGAACTATTAAAGTTAACTATAATAACAACTAATCTTATTAGATTAGTTAAGAAAATTAGATTGTTTTTATATTTTCTTTAAACGAAAATTAGAATTTGTATAACAAATGTTTCCTGCTTTTCTTATTATTTATTGTTGATGATTGACATATTGTCTTTATTTAATATGTATCTAACATATCATATTTAGATAAGATACTGGCAGATATTCGTACATAAAATATATGTTACCGATAGAAATTTAAAATTAATTATAATAATTTAAAAATTATAGTAAGAATTGTAAAATTTTATAAAAAATTAAAAAATGTGTAAATCGTACATTTGCTCACACTAATTCTTTGGTTAAGTGTGTGAAATACTAACAAATGACAAAAAAGTTCAGGGTCTGTTACCGTATTATATTTTTTTTCAATGATACGTTTCCTCAGTATTCAAATAAATTCATTTTTTTTATTATAGTTATGTTCTTTCCATTATAACAAGAGGGTTTAAACATTATTGGAAATTGATTTGAGTTGATTATTACCACAGCTCTTATAAATTTTCCCCTAGACGGTGTGTCTCCTCTCCGTTTATGATAACCATATTTATATTACTTGGCAACGACTGGAAACAGAGAGCTAGGCTAGGCTAGGCATCGGAATAAGAGGCAGGCTTCGCGAGAGGAAAGTCTAAGGGGAATTAGTAAAGAGAACAATTAATACAAAGGTCAAGATGGTTGTGAATATATAAAAGTAAACATATTTAAATCAAACTATATTTAATAATTTCTGCTTTAAATTTATTAATAAAAACATAACGAGATGGAGAAACTATGAAAAGAATAAAATTTAAAATAATGGAGGTAAAATTTTAACTAATTATCTTTTCCTAATATCGACAATAATCACTAGCACACATTATTCTTAAATTAGTTTTCAAACGTAAGTGCGACGTCGTTATTTTTTATATAAACTAACAAACACTAACAGGATAGATCATTTGACATTTAAAAACTATAGATTTTCTTTCGTAATTGTTGTGATAAATCACGTAATAGACTCGTCCACGAAAACTTATTATTTCTTAAGACGTTTTTGATTTTTTTTTCTATTAAGATCTACGAAATGAAATATTGTCCGAAATCGTTCTAATATTTTCGTAGTGAATCACCCAGCAATCTACTAAACAAAAGTTTTACAGATTTCCTGACGGGTTTCGGATGAATTATTTATTGCAATTCAAATCAATAAGAAAAAAAATGCTCCGCTTAGCTTGTTATACATTATCGGTTTTGGTGGGTATATTCGGGTGTGGCGTCACATTCTTGTTTTGTTTTTTTTTTGTTTTAACTGTGAAATTATTAATGCTTAACGACGCTCCAGAACCACATTATGTTTATTATACTTGTGTTTGTCTTATCTTGTCTGAAGTCATATGTAGATTTGGTAGGTAGCGAAGCGGGTTCATGGCCTTACTCTATTATAACTAAACGAGAACTGGACCGTTGCTATGTTTCATTTATGGTCCTTCCGAACGAGTTATCGCCTAGCCGCCAAGTGTCCATTATAAAACAAATTTGTGGTTTGGTCACCCATGAGAGAGGGTGATGAATTCGTCATTAATATTATAGCATAGTTCTACGAAAAATGGCGTTTGTATAATATTCGTTTAATGGTTATTTACACATGTAAAACGTGTCATTCTTCTTTTAATACTATCTAATGATATAAGATGAAAAAATAGAAACGATATAAAATTACCGCAATTTTTGTAGAATAATTTTAACATGTAGCAAGTTATAAATTATAATTCCGTGCTGGGGACCAATGAACTACAGACTAATAGTGTACCTGTTTTAAAAAGTCCGGGGTTAGAATTTATGCAAAATAGTTTTTATTTAACATATATCATGATGGATGTTTCGTAAAAGGTAACAAGCGATGATCAAATATTCTAGTGTCATTGACACAGGGCAAATGTAATTTATCACAATGTTTTTTTTAACGCTGCATTATAGAATTAATTAAAAAAAAAAGAAAAATTAAAGAAAGACAAATATGCCGACATATTAACAAAAAAGATTCAAATTCATTTACAGGCTACAACTAGTAGACAAAAGATATTTTATATTACGTGAAGAAAATGGAGTAATATAAAAAAATTAAGCATTTTTATTTATATAAAAATGCTTTCCCGGTATAGCATGTACATAATTATAACACAAATGAAAATAGTCCACCATCTGTATTTGATGGGGCAGAAATAAATATAAATGTAATATATTAATTGCAACCTATTTATAATTCTTTAATCACCTTCTCCTGCTGAACGAATAATAATAAGTAATTTATAAAGAAAACAAAATTTTTGCTCATATCACACGATTTTTACTTTTTGTATTATTATCGGTATTATTTCTCTATATAACAACACCTTATTTTAAGATATTCCAAATAATTAGGACTTCAGTTCTAATATTATATTTTATGATATCGCTTTGTAAACATACGTACATCTACGTATGTTTCAACGTGCATATGCTTGAGGGAATTTAATTATAAATTTTACCTAAATGTCAGTGCATCGTCTTGCGTATCGGCCTGCAATTTTAATAAAATTATTGTTTTGCAATTAACCTTATTATTAATGGATCAAGTCAGTCTCCTCGTAATTGATTTTGAATTGAACAATTCAATGCTCAATAATTCGCAATATTAAAATGTAGAAAATTTGACGTGTCTTAGATTTATATAGACGTGTGAGTAAATGAATGTAAATTTGTTAGAGCAAAATATGTAAGAATAATTTAATTGTAATGGATTAAATTTAATTTTAATTAAAATATCCTTTATTTATAAACAAAAGCTATTTATCAGACTTATCACCAATAACTCACATTAACATAGAAATGTTATTGTTGTATGCATTATCTTAATAAAAAAGGAATAAATTTTTTGTGACTTGAGAAATGCTAGTGGTCTTGTATTTTGATACTATTATCACTTTCATGGCAATAGTAGTAACCAAACCAATTAATAGGAGTGTTCTTTATCAATTATTTACGTTTATTGAAGTATAATTAAGACAAAAAATGTTATTTTAAAGGAATGGTATTCATTTTGTATTTTTACAAAGTTTATGATCAGAAGCAAAAAAATATTATTAAATGAATTCTGTTATTTATTCTTTAAAAATTAAGGAAATGTATCAATACTTACAAGTAAAAGGACATAGTACAGATTGATGTAATATATATTATTATAGAACTGAAGTTTTTGGTACGCGGTTTATATCTGTCTGGAACTTCAAATCTGAGTAGAAAATAGAATTTGTATATAACAGGCAGAGTCATGTTAAAACAATAGTTTAGGCTATCTAGCATGTCGCTACAACCCAGAGGAACCGAGCAGCATAATAATATTTATGAAATCGCAATAGTAAACCGCAGTGCTGAATAATAATGCACACAATAAAGTTAAGAAGAAATTAGGTATCATAATTAATTATATCTATAACTAGCAACTTCGTCTGCACCACATAACAGAGATGTCACAAAATTATTTTTCCCTGTGTTTGAGGCATTTTTTATTGTTGCTCCGCCTCTATTGATTAATAGCGTGATGTTATATAGGCTAGAACCTTCCTCGATAAATGAGCTTTTCAACACTAATTTCTAATTGGAACCAGGAGTTCTAAAAATTAGCGCATTCAACCATACAAACTCCTCAGCTTTATAATATTAGTATAGATAATTCATATGAAGCTAATCTTCGTTTACAGCACAAGTTTAGAGCACTGAAACAGATGTTTTATGTTATTGAAATATTAATTTTCTTACTTATTTATCATTTTATCAAAATTGTCCTGCTGATGCGAGCATTATCACTTGCTTAAAATCAAACTAAATCGCTCTGTAAGCCTGTACTTTAACTTTGACAATTGCACCAAACTCAACACAAAATACGCAGCTTATAATAAATAAAATTCATACATCAAACAAATGTATTACCTATGGTATATTAATTTTGAAGACTTGAGACGCCATTTTTATATAGTTTATATCCGGGATTGAAATAATGTTTATTTATTTATTATTATTTACTACATAACAGAGTTTATAAATAGTAAGTAATAATAAATAACTTATTTCAATCGCATTAAAATTAAACTATGATAATATACCTTTCCAGTTATTTATTTGAACCAAAGTACGTAAACGATTTAATGAGTTTTTTATAGCATATCAATTTTTTTTCAAAATCGGTTCATAAAAGGTAAATTTCTGATGTTACATAACAAAACATCCAAAGGAACTGAGAATCTTCCCTTCTTAAGTAAGTAAAAAATATTTCGCTAAAACAACAATGTTATATCGAAAAAGTAGTTAAAAGGCAGTTTATGAAAAGTGGAATATTAACTCTTTAAACTAACAAAACGTTTGAATCAAACAAAGTATTGATTTTGTCGAAAGAATGCGAACAATCTTTAAAGTATGTAAATATTAAAAGAACCGGATTACACATATTTGTCATTGTAACATGTTTGTAGAAGTTTTTATTTTATTTCATAAAATGTTAAAGAATAATATTGATAATACGATAATAATATTAATAATTAAACCTGATTAAATAATTTCACTTTAATATTCCGCTAATTATGAAAAAAAACATGGTTCCCGTACCATACCATATATGTCTTTATTACTAAAATGGATGGCACAAGTGCTATTTTAAATAATCATGGTTTCTCACTCTAGCACCAAATTATTTAAATGTTATTGCAATTCAAACTCTTAAGTGGGTGGTTCTATGAACGATATATAAGCCTGCGCGGATTTTTTACCATCATTCGATCTAGTTCAACGTAGCTGGCCAATCTTAAAATATCAAAATGAGATTCGCAGTAAGTTGACATTAGTGAAAATATAAAAATAATTTTAGACTAATAATTTAATATAAATAATTTAAAAAAGTATTTCCTATAAAAGGAAATTAAAAATCAATAATAAAGAAATAAACATTTGTGACGTGTGAATGGCACGTTATAAACATTTGTGGTATTGTAATGTTTACATAATATTATAAGTATTTTCCTCTGCGCAATCAGGTCGTCGCATTCGCCGTGCTGGCGGTGGCCTCCGGTCAATTCCAGTCCTCCACCACCATCAAACCGAACGCGTACAACCCCTTCGGATACCAACAGGGCCAGTACAACCCATACAACCAGTACAACAACCGGTACAACAATCGTTACCAGCCATACAACCAGTACCAGGGACAATACCAGGGCCAATACTACCAGAACCAGTACCAGAACCAATACCAGAACCGTTACCCATTCCCGACCTACAAGCCCTTCGTTTCTTCAACCCCGGCCCCAGTCCGCCC